>CAUYON010008336.1:0-26792 GCA_963573935.1 Arctocebus calabarensis | reverse complement strand
GTCACCCTGATAGGTTTGCCCCTGTACGTCAACTGGCGCTTACTCCTGGCAGCTTGAAGAATCTTTTCTTTTGTCTTGACTTTGGACAGGTTCATCACTATGTGTCTTGGGGAAGCTCGGTTAGAGTTGAGGCGACCTGGGTTCCGATATCCCTCTGAAAGGAGAGTGTCAGAATCTTTGGTGGTATTTGGGAAATTTTCATTTATAATATTCTCTAGTATGGCTTCCATTCCCCTGGGGCTTTCTTCTTCCCCTTCTGGGATACCTATAACTCATATGTTTGAATACTTCATAGAGTCCCATAATTCCGCCAGTGAACGTTCTGCTTTCTCTCTCTTCTTTTCTGTCTCTTTAACTATCTGAGTTATCTCAAGAGCTTTGCCCTCTACCTCTGAGATTGTTTCTTCTGCATGCTCTACTCTGTTGTTGATACTTTCTACTACATCTTTAAGTTCCTTAATTGACTGCTTCGTTTCCCTCATCTCTGCCATGTCCTTTTTATATTCTTCTCTTTTTTTTTTTTTTTTTTTTTTTTTTGAGACAGAGCCTCAAGCTGTCACCCTGGCTAGAGTGCTATGGCATCACAGCTCACAGCAACCTCCAATTCCTGGACTCAAGCGAGTCTCCTGCCTCTGCCTCCCAAGTAGCTGGAACTACAGGTGCCCGCCACAATGCCCGGCCATTTTTTGGTTACAGCTGTCATTGTTGTTTGGCAGGCCTGGGCTGGATTCGAACCCTCCAACTCAGGTTTACGTGGCTGGCACCTTAACTTGTTGAGCCACTGGCGCTGAGCCTTATATTCTTCTCTTAATTGATTCTGTTTTTGGATTTCTTTTTCCGCTCTATCAGCATTTCCCTTCATTGCTTCCTTCATTTCCTTGATTGTTTTCATCATCTATATTCTAAATTCTCATTCTGACATTTCTAACCTTTCCTTTTAGGTGGAATCCTCTGCAGTATCTACCTCACAGCCCCTTGGGGGGGTTGCTCTGGACTGGTTTTTCATGATGCCAGGAGTTTTCTGCTGATTCTTCCTCATGAGTGATTTCTTTTATCTGTTTCCTTGCCCTAATTGTCCTTTCACTTCTTCCTTCTCTTTAAATTGCCATGCTTCTGGACTAGGGTTTCAATGAGGACTTTTGGTAGAGGACCAGAAGGATGAGAAGATTGAAGAGCAAGAAGGGAAAAAAGAAAGAAAGAGAGAAAGAGAGAAAGAAAGAAAGAAAGAAAGAAAGAAAGAAAGAAAGAAAGAAAGAAAGAAAGAAAGAAAGAAAGAGAGAAAAGGAGGAAGGAGAGGGGGTGGGTAGAAGCAACTATTGACCAAAACAAGAGAGGCACAAAATGAGGAGGACAGGAACAATATAGGTGTACAGTAGGGTACTTTGACCAACCTTAAGAGACCCCAATCTCCGGCGGTGCCGGGTTGGGTGGTTAGGTCAGTAGCTCTTTGCCAGTCTATTTGTACACATTACCCCACCTCCACCAACTAGAGAAGGAAGACAAAAATGCAATAAATCAAATCAAAACAAGGAAACCGAAAACTTTTGGGGATAAGATTGGGGGAAAAAACAATTAATATGGGTAGAAACGCTAGGAAAATTGAAGTCTAATTGTTGAAAAAGGCAACAATGGAAAATTATATTTAAACTAGAAAAAGGATGAGATAAAAGAAATAAAAGAAAAATCTTTAAGGAAAATGTAGAAATTAAAAACAAAACAAAAATAAAAAAACAAGCAAACAAACAACAACAAAAAAAACCACAAAACAAAACCAAAAAACAAAGCAGTATATATGTCTTGCTGATATTGTCTGGGCAAGAGGTGATCTTCTGGGGTATGATATGTTAATCACAATGCTGATACAGCTGTACAAAATGGAGACCGGAGGCCTCCAATGATTTCTCAAACCCTGCAGGGTGGAGAGCTTAAATTCTCCTCAGCCTGCTTAGAAGGCACATTAAATTGCTAACTTGAGCTAAGCATAAGCTTTCCTTGCCCTTGTCACTGGGATCACTCCTTAAGTGGCTATCCACTTACCTAGTGTGCCAAAACTGGTCTCACCCTATGCCCCTGAGGGCTAAGGCTGCAAGGTGTCTCAGTCACCGCCTTTAGGCTGCTCAGTCACTAGATTACTTGCTCCCGCTCAATGCTTGTTCTGTGACCCTGAGGATGGAGCTTACCAGGACAGTTTTCCCACGATTGCTCCGCATGGCCCACAACCAAACATTGGTAGCTCTGTCTGGCTCAAAGGCTCAGTCTGGAGACAATACTCAAAGACCTCCACACTCTTGTCCCAGTTCTCCCAAGGCAGTTCAACTGAGTGCCAAGTCCAAAAGAAACCCAAACAGCTCCCAGGTAAGGCCTTTCCGGTTTGCAATCTCACTGCTGATGTAGCCACAGCTGCCGGCAGGATTAGACCAAACAAACACATGCAACCACTTGCCAGATCTCCACTGCTTTTGCCTTCCTCAGGGGGTCCAGAAGTCTCACACTGTCTCCCTGTGTCCCCAAAGGGATATTTCTGGACAGATCCCGCCAACCAGAGATGCCTGAAGTCTTCTCTCCCTAGTCTCACCATGTCCAGCTGCAAGGAAGCTGTTACTCGGCCGCCATCTTAATCCCGGTTGCAAAATTTTTTAATGCAACAAGTAATACAGTTAATAAGCATTAATACAAATAATCATAGCTAACATGTATTACTTACTAACTGCCAACCACCACACTACTAATTACTTGATATAGATTGTGTCTTTTAGTCTTCACAGCCACTCTTATGACCATAGAGCCTATTATTTTCCTTCTTTTCAGACTGGGGAAAAACCAGAAACAGAAAGGTTAAGTAACTTGTCTAAGGTCACATAGCTAATAAGGAGTCAGAGTCAGTATCTGAACCCAAGGAATCCCACTCTAGATGACATACTTATAAATATCACTCTCCACTATACCAGATCCTAAGCTTCTAACCTCAAATGGCTCTTGCAGTGAAATAATAGGTAAAATGTCCATGTAGTACAGTAGACTTCATAGTTGACCACCTCCCTACATTGACCACCTCCTTAAGTTGACCTAATTATCAAAGGCTGGACATGTACTCTGTGAATCAGCACAGTGGGCTTAATTCCTTCTGTTGACTACCTCTCTCTGTTGACCCAGTTTTTCACATTCCTTCAGTGGTCAAGTTACAGGGTTCTTCTATACTTGAAATCCAGTACTTTTAACCATTACCTATTATTCCTCATTAACTATAAGCCATAAATGCTGAACATAAAACTTAGAAACAAATACTAATTTAGATTTTAATTCCCCTGTTCCTTTCTCCTTCTGACCACTCATTTAAAAATAATAATAAAGGTTATTACTGAGTGGCTAAGATGCTAAAAGTAACAAAGCAGTAGACACTAATACTTCTATTATAAGAAAATAGAAGATTATCAATCCTGTATATACAGGATAGTCCACATTTTAAAAATATTGAGTATACTATATAGAAAAGGTTAATTATATTGGATACAGCTTTTAAAAAGTGTTCTCCAGCATAATACGATCATTGTCAGATCTGTTAAATGAGTATGTATCATATTATGGCAACCCATTATCCAGCCCGCTTCCTGACCTCACTCCACTGACTTCTGGGGAAATTTCTCCCTCACTATGTAGTCCCAATGGAAGCATAAATCCAAATTCATGTTCTCCAATTATGAAAACCAAAGGTGTCCCTTGAAGGCTGCTTCCAGAAAACCCTCTACTCACTCCACTAGGATAGGAAGAAGAATATAACTCATGGTGAGTTAATCAGACTCATTGTCTTGAGATTCAAGGTATTAAACAATTGATGCACATACTGAAGATGTGGTTAGAGTTGATTCATGCCAGCAACAGAGCCTGGGTTTTCTTTTTTTCCTTTTTTTTCATTTTGTTCTTATTTTCCCTGAGAGCTCCTGCTACCAAGACCTTCCACATCTGCCTAGTTCTTATCTGTTCTGAGCATGACTCTGCCATCTCCCTTCAATTCTGTGAACTATTCCCATCCCAGATACTTCCATAAAACTCCTTTTTTGATTTTAAGTCAGAGTCTATTTCCTGCGCTGGCAACAATAGTAACAACAGTGACAAATCTATAGAATAAAATATAAAGACATAAGGGGACAAAATTATATAATCTTATTTAGCATTTCTTTGGGTGACATTATTCTTTTCCATTGGTTTGGTACACTGGAAAAAATACTGGCCAAAGTATTTAAAGATCTAGAATCTAATCCAGGATTTCCATCAGCTGGCTTCAACATCTGAAGTGTGAATGCACTTTTGTTCTCAGTATTTTTTTAATCTGTAAAGGAAAATGGTTTGAACTGCAAGTTTTCCTGTATTCATAAAATATTGTGTTTTGTAGAAAAGACTAAAGATTTTTAATGATAATACAAATAATATACATCTTCTTTCAAGAAATTAACACAAGGATGCCTGCTGAATTTAGTATTTCCCATTCTCTTTTAATAATATTGTTTTTCATATAAATAAAATGTTATGGCAGTTTCTCACATGACAAACAAGAATCAAATACTTCAAACTGTTTTCATAAACGAATGACATTGCATGTCTCAGAAGATTAGCTGTAAGAAATAAATTGGTTTGAAATATTATTACTCAGTAAATACAATTACATGTATAAGGTTCACCTTCTCCATGAATAATGCATCTTCCATAGGTTTTCATACTTTGTAATACCACAACATTCTCCTGAAAGTGATTTCCTTGATATTGTCAAATGTTGTATAAATACCAGCCTTACATAAAAATATCAACCTAAAAGAACAAATAGTTCCTTTTAAAAATTCATCAATGACTTGATAGACATGTTTTGCTACAAGTGTATGAAAAACTAAGGAATATTTTCATGAAAGTACTAGGCTTTCAATTTCCCTAAAAGTTCTAAACTTACTAGTGTAAAAATTGTCCAAAATTTTACAAATCATGGATAAGAGTCAAAAAAAATCAGTAGGAGGTCATATCATAAGATCAGGAGGAATGTTAACAGTGAAACAAAGTCATATATGGAAAAGTACTACCATTAATATTTTTCATTAATTAATTTTATTTTCTTATTTCAGATGAATATGGGGGCACATCTGATTAGGTTACAGGGTTTGCTTTTGTAAGGTTAAAGTCTGGGTTGTAGTTGTGCCCTTCACCTTGGAAGTATATAATATACCCACGTAATGCATCTATTAGGTGAGCATATTTGCCCAACCTCTTCCCCTCTATCTCCCTACTGGAGTTTAACTGAGTTTTTGCCTCACATGAACATGTAGTTACTAATCTACTGGTTCTAATATTTAAAAATTGAAAGTAAGGTCATTCTCAAAAAGCTAAATAAAAAAAAGAAATAAATAACAATCATTGAATTACATCTCCATGAATAATTATTTAATTTTAACATTGATTAACTGCATTTAAAAGGCAATCAGATTTTGTTCTTCTCACTACAGCTTTATCCTGCTAAACCTAAGCTTTGATATACTTTTTATTACCTCTCAAAGCAATTCAAAGCACAGGAACTCCTTCTATCATGAAAGTCAGTATGTTGAATTTCGGGATGGCAAAGGACACCATTAATTAGTCCCTGGTCTAAAGATGCTCACAACCATGCAATTGACATAACACAACACATGCTTGAAAACAATGGTATCTACCACTCTCTGTTAAGGAAGCAATTAATTCTGTTTAGAGGGAAAGGAACAGCTACAGAAAAAAGGTGACATAAACCTTTATAATAAAATAAAAAATATAAAGACTAAAATGCTTATCTAAATCAAGTATTTCACAGTTGATGATATCTGAATTTAAACCTCAATTCTAACCCCTGTGGTCCATGAGAAACTGAGAAAGTTGTTTGGAAACCTAAAATCTAGACCTAGTTCCACTACTCTTTAGACGTGATTTAGGCAACATTTAACATCTCTCAGCCCTGATTTCCTAATCTATGCAGGGAGTGGCATTGTCATGCTCTAGGATCCTTAACTTCCCCTCTGGCTCTAACATGAATCTATATGTTATACCAAATTGGAGAAATGCCTATCTCCATTGAATGACTTCATTTAGCAAATACCTCTACAAAACCTACTATGCGTCAGGTACTATTATAGTCACGTGGAATGTGTCAGTGAACAAAATAGGCAAAAATTTCTACTCTCAGGGAGATTACATAGAAAATATCTATTAAAATACTGAAAAAATGCTTTCTTATCTTCATGTTCTAACATCATCTTCCTATCCAGTTAACACATGTATTAAAAATAGTCAACACTGGGAAATTTCCAAACAACTATAAACATTAACACACAAAGGGAAATTTCTAGCTGATCAAGAAGTAGCTGGTAACACTACCATCAAAATCATGTTTCTCTAAATTCATACTGAGTCAGTGAGCCTTAGTGCCTTGACGAAAGGCAGTATGTTAATGAGATCCCATAAACCAATTTAGTATACAGCCATCTTTTCCTCATTTAAGCAATTCCCTAGTTTCTTGAGAACTGTTTTATTTAAAGATAGTTTTATGTCTTTATAAAGCCAGTTTTATTTAAAGATAGTTTTATTTAAAGACAAATAAAATCCATACATGGTGAGAAAATATTAACATGAGAACATAAAATCTCACTTCTTTTTCAAACACCAAACCTGTTGTTGTTCAAACTGACCGTTTTATTATACAAGGTCTTTGACAGCTATATTTTACTACTGTCTGAAAACTGATTTGTTATTCAATATGTAATTGTGTCATATCCACTCTCAGGCACCTCGAAAATAAACACACGCTAAGAGTGAATGTAAGGTGAGGGGAGTTACTAAAAGGATTCTTGATAAGGTTGGTAAGAAAATAATCTACCTGCCCTCTACCGCAACTTGAGGACGGCATGTCTGGCAGCCTTCTGTGCTTGGACTCTTCTCAGCCTGCTTCTCTCCTTTACTCATTTACTGACTTTTCTGTGCACCCTCTCCCTTCATCTCATGGTGATATTTTCCTCATGGCTGTTTCCACAGCCTCCTTGATTATGCAGAATGTCTATTAACTGCATTCCTTTCCTTAGGAGATAAGATCTTATTGGGTCATAGGGACTTTCCTATAGAGAGCACATCTGTGGAACACAGTTCTTATATTCAGCCTCTTCAATAGCTGCATACCTTTAACTACTTCTGAGTAATGGTGTCTCACAATTATTTTAAAAATGCAAAATTTTGGTAACATATACATAAAGCACCCATCAAGAGGACCATGGGACAACAGGTACCATGAGCTTTCTGAGAAAGACCCATTATGACCTGCAGGTACTTTCTATGGACTAGTCAGTGCATAATGATAAAATAGCACCATAAAGACTACAAATATAGAGACTGAACTTAAAAATCACTCCTACAAAGTTAGACCACTTCTTTAAAGGTACAAAAGTAAAGTGAACATTGGCAAATATTTATGGCATGAACTAGAAATTTAAAATTCTAAAGATGTGAAAAGGTAGATGTGTTTATGTGCTTAGAATAAATAAATTCAGCTTGAAAAACTATTCTTTAAAGCAAAGCAAAACAAATAAACATACAAATAAAATGCACTATAAAAACAAGTTTTTTAAAGCTGAGTCGATCCAACATCACCCTACATTAGAAAGTGTCATGTCTTAAGTTTTCAACTTAATTGGTACTCTCCAACCTGTGAAACTCAGAATATACTGACAAATGGACATAATTTCAGGTAAGAGAGCAATCACCCAAGCAATATTTCCCAAAGTTTCAGCATTCTTATGTTAACAGTGAAGAACAGCCAGCATACACAACAGCTAATCTCAGATTCTGTCGTAGCCTCACACATAAAAATTGCAAGCAACTATCAAACAAAAAACAAAATGCAATAAAAAAATTTTGAAATTAAACTTGCTTTATGTAGAATACTTCTATAAAATAATAAAGCCATAAGAAAGAAAAGGATACTCTTCATTTTCTTTCTTCTGATGGTGAGTAGGAGATAAGATGTAGTCCGTGCTCTTCTCCCCTTTACCCACTACCTCCCAGATGCCACTGGCTGCTACCACACAACCACAAAATGAATCACTTTAAAAGAACATAGATATCAAGGAGAAGAGAGAAGGAACATTGGGGCTGTAGTGACATGATTAAAGTATTGATCAAGCCTTTTCCGTACCCTGCCCTAGCTCTGGTCTTTTTACTGATATCTGCTTAAAAAAAAAAAAAAAAAAATCCTTGGCACTTTCATATTTTGGATAGGACATCATTTCCCCTAATGTCTCAACCTCCATCAGCATAAATCAAAGAAACAGCCAAGGACCTTCAGAAAGGACCAAATCTCCCCAGAATCAACACAATCACAACAGGGATGAAAGCTGAATCCACTCCTTCCTTTCTCACCACAATACTCACAATCTTACCATGTTTATTGTCCTATTTGCCCTTTTCATCAGCTCCAGAGAAGTGGGGGACCCACAGATCATCAAATCCCCACACAGCTCTATGGCAAGAGACAACTGCAAGCCCACCAGGAACTTCTCATTCTTCCTTCCACGACTGCTTCCAAATACCTGATGCATGATGAATTCCACTGACTTGTTTCCTCCATTGAAACAAAATCCATAATGACGGAGATTTGTGTCTGTTTTGTTAACCACAAACTGTACAACAATGCACAAAGAGCTCTCCATAAGTACTTATTCAATGAGGTGATATCTAAATAGATGTTTGGAAAATGTGTGGGGAAGAAGAGAAAAAGTGGTTTTTTCTGGATTTGGCTTGTATTTTTAATCTCTTGAGACAATAAGATTTGGACTCACAGCCAGGCACAGTGGCTCACGTCTGTAATCCCAACACTTTGGGAGGCCAAGACAGGTGCATTGCCTGAGCTCAGGTGTACAAGAAAAGTCTGAGCAAGAGTGAGATCCCATCTCTACTAAAAATAGAAAAATTAGCTGGGTGTATGGCAAGTGCCTATAGTCCCAGCTACTCAGGAGGCTGAGGCAAGAGGATCGCTTGAGCCCAAGAGTCAGAGGTTGCTGTGAGCTATAATGACGTGACAGCATTCTAGCCTAGACAACAGAGTAAAACTTTCTCTCTCTCTCCAAAAAGAAGATTTGGAATCACAATACATGAAATTAATAACTTCAACATATGCAGACAATATGAAAAACTATTTATCAACCTTTGAATGCTGCTCTGAAAAAAGTTGTTTTGGTTTCAGTAAAAGTCTATAATTTTTCATATAAAATGTAAACATATATTCCCAAGTCAATAACAAGTTTCAAAAATGAATACTTCCTCATTTCCAAAATGGTTTCCATTGTTCATACTTTCAATAATCAAACACGTACAATCATTTTAATGAGTATGTCTTAGAACTTTTATATGGACTATTTTAAAGCCCTAAAATATTCATAGGTATTCTAATTTTCTGAAGCTTTAAAAAGGTATAAGCACTCCCTTTTAAACCAAATAAGGTGAGAGTAAATGTCCATACAAAAACTTAGACACAAATGTTTGTATCCAGTTTTATTCATAATTAACAAAACATGGAAGCAAGCAAGACAATGTTAAATAAGTAAATAAAAAAACAAACTGTGATACATGTATACAATGGAATATTACTTAGTTCTTAAATAAAAAGAAATGAACCATCAACCTACAAAAACCCGAGAAGCCTTAAATGCATATTGCTAAGTGAAAGATGTCAGTCTGAAAAGGCTACCTGGTATATGATCCCAACTATATGACATTTTAGAAAAGGCAAAAATGCAGAGACAGTTAAAAGATCTGCAAGAGGCTTAGTGGGAGTGAGAGGAAGAGAAAGACAAAGAGGTGGAGGGCACTGGGTGATGCCTGTGGCTCAGTGAGTAGAACACCAGCCCCAAATACCAAGGGTGGCAGGTTCGAACCTGGCCCTGGCCAAACTGCAACACCAACAACAAAAGTAGCCAGCCCTTGGGGCAGGTGCCTGTAGTTCCAGCCACTCAGGAGGCTGAGGCAAGCGAATTGCCTAAGCCCAAGAGCTGGAGGTTGGCTGTGAGCTGTGATGCCACAGCACTCTACCAAGGGTGACAAAGTGAGACTCTGTCTCTAAAAAAAAAAAAATAGGTGGAGGATGGAAGATATTAGGACAACAGAACTATTTTATATGATACTGTAATGGTGGATACATAACAGTATACATTTATCAAAACACATAGAAAAACACAATGCAAAGAATAATGGTGAAACTATATGAGAGTGGCATGAAAGTGGTTATAGAAATTCTCTGTACTTTTTGCTCAATTTTTCTGTAAAAATAAAACTGCTCTAAAGTATTAATTAAAATGACCAGGTACAGTGGCTCACACCTATAATCTTAGCATTCTGGGAGACTGAGCCCAGTGGATTGCTTAAGCTCAGGAGTTCAAGACTAGCCTGAGCAAGAGTAAAACCTCATCTCTAAAAAATTGTCAAGCATTGTGGAGGGCGCCTGTAGTCTCAGCTACTCTGGAGACTGAGGCAAGATGGCTTGAGCCTAGGAGTTTGAGTTTGCTGCAAGCTATGATGATACAGCACTCTACCCAGGGTGAACAAGTAAGACTCTGTCTCAATAAATAAACAAATAAGCAAACAGACTTCCTATGAGCACCCAAGTGATTATTCATAGGCCCTTTCCTCTTCTGATGTGGTCACCTCTTTTGATGAGTTCTGTGTTGTTCTTTTTTTTTAATAATATAACCAAATTATGTTTTATAGAGAAAAAAATGATGACAGTGGAGTCAGGATAGATAGAGAAGGAAATATAAGTTATAAAAGCTATCTCTGCTCTTCCTAGTCTACTCAGAAGGTTATTAACATAATGTTTGAACAAACTAAGAATCCCTAGTTTTACACTATTAAACCAAACAAGGAAAGAACAGTATAAGCTTGTCAAAATTCCTCATCAGTTTCATTTTCCTATTTCCATGTACCATAGATCATGATCACATTCTTATAAATAATCATAAACCTACACATTTAAAGTGAAGAATTTGTCAAGATAAAAGTGGAGAGAAAGCATTGATTTAATCTGTTTTGTTGCCCATTGGAGGAAAGGCCCTACAAAATTATGCAGTTTTTCCTAACAGAGGATTTCAGCAACTTGCCTAAATCTTGAAAAAATAATTGCAGAGAGAGAGACAAGTACCTCCCACAGGGTAGTTGTTAAATGAAGATTTCTTAATTTAAGTGAAAATATATATCAATAAAAGGAAAAAACAAATTTCTTATGAAAAGGAAAAATAATCAGAGATGCTTAAAGTTAATACAGTGGAAGGCAGTCATAGTGGCAGGTTGAAATAAAGGCTGGTATCATCTACTAGGTACAGCTGTTTTTAAAACTCGATGAGAGTCTTGCAAATATACTCAACAAATGTCAGACAGTGAAAATGTTAAAACTGAGGAAATACCACTAAATAAAGGAGAAAAAAAATGCTTTCCAGTGCTGCTAAGTAAGATGAAATAGAAGAGAATTGATGCAGTTAGGGGCCTCTTTCTTGGTCCTCTGATGACCTAGAAGCTACCACTTATTAAACTGCTGTGGGTTAGAACTTCTAATTTGTCTGTTTTTCCTGACAACTTTGGGTATAAGTTTGTTAATGCTTATAAGTTCCTATAAGAGAAAAATTGTTTAGTGAACATTATGAACTAAAGGAAAATGCCTTCAAGGATGGGGTGGTGAGGGTAGAATGAATTCCTATACCAAAAAAAAAAAAATTGCTAAGATTTGTACTAGGCCCTTTATGCCAAATTAATTTCTCCTCTGCTGACTACAGTAACTCATAAAGCCTACTCACTGTGCCCCATAAACATGAATAGAGGGTAATACATGGGTTTTAAATGAATATATTTTGAAGTTAAGGAACTCATATTTGATAAAAACAGCTATGTTTAGAAAACATTGTTTTGAAGCAAATCAATGTTAAAAGTGGTTTGAGGTTTTTTGTATTTTGGTTTCTTCTTTTAATCATGGAGAAAAAAGTACGTCAAACACCACTTTTTTGTTTTTGTTTTTATTAAAGCATAACTGTGTACATTGATGCATTTATGGGGTCCAATGTACAGATTTGATATACAATGTGAAATGCTTACATTGAACTGATTAACATATCCATCACAATTATATTCTTTTCTTAATAGTTTTTAAATGTACCATTGCATCGTGCACATTAGGTGAGGTCCCCCCCTCAAAATATTCTCCCTCTTCTTACCTCTCCCCTCCTCTCCCTCTCCTTTTCCCTTCTAATTTCTGGACTATAGTTATGTTTTGCCATTCATATGAATGTGTAGATGCTTATATATTGATTTCATAGTAGCGCTGAGTACATTCGATTTTTTTTTCCATTCTTAAAATACTTTGCTAAGAAGAGTATCTTCCCACTTCAAACACCACTTTTTGATATTAGGTTTGCTCTGACCCTTCCTATTTCAGTCTGCAGCAAAGACCCTATTCAGTTTCTGAAAAAAGCCAAACCCTCAATGTCACTTCAAATTATGAACTATTCAAGCACAAAGTAGGTCTTTAAAAACTGCTCACATGTTAGAGTTACACATACCAGGTCACAAGTGTCTAGGAATATGAATATTGAATAATGCAAATTGGTAACCTGTTGACACTGCATTTGCATAAATCAAGTGAATATTCATGTAATAAATTCACAGCTGAGCCTTTTGTCTTTCCCAATATTGATCATTCTGTAATTGGCAAGAGCCTGGACCAGGCTAATAGCAGGAGATAACTGGAAAGGAAAGACTGGAAATACTGGCAGAATGACTAAGACAAACCTATAGTCCTTGATGGTAAGAAGCTAGTTCTCAGAGGGGGGAAAGCCAACATTAGAGGAAAATGACAGGCCTTAACAATTCTACAAAGTGAGCTTTTCCAAACCCATTCCATCCCCACATTATTCTGGTACTTACTTCTAACAAGCACTCTAACATGCACTTAGCATGAGGCACCATGCATTTTTCACATTATTAAGGCAAGAAATCTATACAGTTCTTACCAAGTTAAAACTCAAGGACAGTCAGATCCTGAGAGTCAAATAAGTAAAGACATAAGTAAAATGACTTTGGTCATAAATCAAAAGCTAATAGGGCCTGAAACATGATTCTGACCCTTTAATAGTATTCTCTCCTAGCTTGGCAACCCAAGTGAGAAAACAAAGTGTTGGGGTTATGGCCTGTGCAAAGACACTCGATGCTGCATTTGATATTAGCTGTAGCTATCAAATTGTTCAGAAAAAATTCTTACATGGAATCAGGTAAGGCTATTCTCACTAAGTCTAGACCTTTGCTTTCAGAGATAAGAAAATATCAGATATATTCAAAGATGATACAACCTGTCAAGAAGACTTGAATATTTTTGGTAATGTTTACTATTCCTACCAGAATTTTGGCTTTTTTGTATCAGAAGTCATAAGATCTATTGGGAAGTGCTTACCTGAATGATTAACTCAACAGAACTTCCAGGATAGAAGCTATAGACTAAAAGTCCCCAAACACTGGTGCCATATTGTTGGGTCTAGCAGAAGGCAAACAGGTGGTGAGGAAGCAGCGGAAGAGCTTAGAGCAGGAACTAAATTGTAGCTGGGAAGCAAAATTGCAGCTAGGGACTGTTCCCAGATCAGAACACACAGTGAGGAGACCCTGGTGACCTTAAGCTGAGGTTCATTATCATATGATTAACATTGCAGATTTCTTCCAGAGAGTATGACATATGCCTAATAAGGAGTTTGTTATGTAACCCAATCTATCAATCACCTGAAAGGGGGGAAATAATACCCAATCCTGCCAGGAGAATGGCAGGACAAACTAGTGAACATATAAAAGATAGCATTATGCTATAGATTTTGGGGTCTCTCTTCCACTGCTGGAGAGGGACCAATCTCACTCTTTGAGATGTATTCTCACTATACTGAACTTTTATTCTGCAATAAATGTGTCATCATTAAAGACATGGGCTCTAGATTTAAAGTGATCTAGGTTCAAATTCTACATCACTTAATAGGTCTGTGTACTTCAGAAGATTACTTATCTCCTCTAAGCCTCAATTTTCATATGGGTATAGTACTTATTTCAAAGTGACATTATGAAAAGACCAACTTGGGTGTTAAACAGCATACATTCAAAATTATAAAGAATGAAACGTAATAACTGGGAAAATCTAGCATATTGTAGTTAAGAATATAAGTTATGAAAATACAAAGGCCTCATAATCTCATTACTTTAAAACATATAGGTGGCCAATAAATATATAAAAAGATGTTCAATATAATTAGCCATGATGAAAATGCAAATCAAAATCACAATGAGATACCACTTCACATCTACTAGGATGGTTATAATAAAAGAAACAAATAATAACAATATATTGAGGATACAGACTGAAAGGATTCCACTGCTTCAGAAAACAGTTTGGCAGTTCCTCAAATGCTTAAACTTAGAATTACCATATGATACAGCAATTTGACTCCTAGCTATCTATCCAAGAGAACTGAAAACAGGTAAATGTTTTCATATAAATATAAATGTTATATAGATAACATTAATATATAAATCTGATATAAATGTTCAGAGCAGCATCATTCATAATAGGTAAAAGATGGAAAAATCCAAATTTCCATAAACTGATTAATGGATAAATAAAATGTGGTATATCCCCACAATGGAATTTTATTAAGCCCTAAAAAACAAAGTTACTAATTCATATTAATGGTATAACATGATAAACCTTGAAAACATTAAGTTAGACACAAAGGTCCACATATCGTATAATTCCATTTGTATGAAAAGTTCAGAGACAGAAAGCAGATCAATGGTTTCTAGGGGAAAAGGGGAGTAACAGCTAAGGAACGTGGAGTTTCCTTTGAGGATAATAAAAATATTCTAAAATTATTCTGGGCCAGGTGCACATGCTTGTAAACTTGACACTTTGGGAAGCTGAGTTGAGAGAGAGGACTACTTTAGGCCAAAGAGTTTGAGACCTGCACAGTCAACATAAAGATACTCAATTTCTCTTAAAAAAAATAAAAATCATCCAAGTGTTGTGGCTTTCTCCTATGGTCCTAGCTACTGAGGAGGCTGAGACAGGAGGATAGTTTAAGGTCAAAAAGTAGAGGCTGCAATGAGCCATGATCATGCTACTGTATTCAAACCTGAGCAAAAGAGCAAGACTCTGTCTCAAAATTCATTAATTGAGGGAAATGGGTGGGCAAGAAAGGAAGAGGGCTAACTGAAATCAACTTTTGCCAGAGACTCCTGTCCAGAGGGAGAGATACTGTACAGAAATAGACTCAGCGAAGCCACAGTGGGGAGCTGAGCATAGAAAGAAGATAGACAAATACACATCATCTCTCCTGAGGCAAGCTGCAACTCCAATAAATATCAAAGAAAACAAATTCCAGGTACAAAGCCAATCACCAAGAGGACAGGAGACCCCTCCCCAAGGCCAGAGGCCCTTTGTGAGCTTTCTGTAAGCAACAAGGGAACAAAGGACCTCTCACTTTACCCCATAGGAGAGAGCCACTAAACCTCAGTCCTCCTTCTCCAAGAAGGTCCCACATGTGAGCCTAGGCTCATCCTGCCCAAAATAAAAGTGAAGAAATACTTTGTCCGCAGATCTAAACACACAGTCCACCCTTCCACCCTCACTTGGACATCAGAAGGTCTTCCCCCTACAGAGGCCAGCGTGTGTGGCAAATTCACCCAGAGGCCCAGGCACTGTGTGAACTGCTCGCTGGAGAGTAGCATGGGAACAGTGACTCGTGGAAGAAGGGGGGCATAGGGAGAGAGGGATGAACACGAGAGAGGGATGGAGACAGTGTGCAGCAGGTTCAGAGTTACTAATGTCCCTGTTCAGATTTTGGAGGGCAAATTTTCTTGACTCCCTTACTCACTGGAGGAAACCTAGCTCTACCTCCTCAGATTTGCCAGAAAGGACTGCCTGTGGACTCCTACTATCTGGCTGCTGGAGACTGTATGAACTCTTCCTCAAGAGCAATGATTGTACTGCGTGGGACAATCTGATTAAACTTTCAACCTGGGCTGTCCACCCAGGGACCCTCTGAGGTTGAGCAGTGGTTGTTTTGTAGTGGAAAGGGACAGATTCTCCTCCTCCAGCTGTCACTGGTGGGGGGAAGGGTGCCACAAGTGTCTGTATCTTTCCACAGCTGAGATTCTAGCCTAATACCTCAACTCTAAGGGTTTGGGTAGAGACTGGCTGACCTCAAGACAAAGCCAACTTGCATAATCTAACCAACAAAGTCCTCAGAGTCTCTGGCTGCAGCTCTGACATTGAATTTTATAAGGCTGAAGGGAAAAAGCCAAAATCACAAATCCCAGCTCATTGATAAATGATTGGTTAGCTCTAACCAAATCCAATCTTACCCTATCAGTTTTAATTCCCAAATTACAGAAAATTCTCATGGGGCAGAACCAGAGGAAGAAGTCTGGCAACATGAATAATCAAAGAAGATAAACTCCCCCAAGGGATGATAAAGGAAATATAATAGAAGACCCCATTCATAGAGAAATGGCTGAAATTTCAGAAACAGAATTTAGAATATGGATGGCAAATGAGATTAATAGAATGGAGGAAAAGATGGAAATAGAAATCCAAAGACTAGTTCAAAAGTTACCTCAAGAAATTAACAAATTTAAAATCAAAGTCACTAAGGGTATGGACATAATGAGAAAAGATACAGCAGAGCTTAAGGAAGTGAAAAACTTACTCAAGGAACTTCAAAATACAGTAGACTCCCTTAGTCATAGAGCTGAGCAGGCAGAAGAAAGGATCTCTGAAATTAAAGACAAGGTTTTTAAACTATCTCAAGCATTCAACAAGGCAGAAAAATGGACAATAAGAATAGAATATTCCCTGAGAGAGTTGTAGGATCATTCCAAGAGATCAAACATCTGAATAATAGGGATTCCTAAAGGAGAAGAGGATGGTTTTACCACCACAGATGCTCTACTTCAAGATATTATGGAGAAGAATTCCCCAAGCTTTGCAAGAGATACAGAAATTCAGATAGTAGATAGTTTCAGAACCCCAGAATGACTCAATCCAAAGAAGCACCTCCTAGACACATTATAATTAACTTTGCCAAAGTTAATAAAATGAAAAAATCCTGCAAGCAGCCAGTCATAAGAAAAACATTACCTACAAAGGGAGAAATATTAGGATGACTGCAGATCTTTCGGCCTAAACTTTTCAAGCCAGAAGAGGATGGCCATTGACCTTCAACTTTCTAAAACAAAACACTTTCAGACCAGGATCCTGTATCCAGCTGAACTGAGCTTCATTTGTCGTGAAGAAATCAAATACTTTTCTGACATCCACATGTTGGGGAAATTTGCTATAACTAGACCAGCTCTCCAGGAAATATTCAGATCCATTTTCCATAATGACCAGCACAATGGTCTAACACCAAATTAAAGTCACCCGGAATTTATTGAACAAAACCTAACTCTCACAATGGTGAAAAGATTAAAAATATACACTGGATCTTTGAAAAATACGACAGCCAAAGTACTACCTTACCTATCAATTAATGTGAATGACTTAAATTCTCCTCTAAAAAGGCACAGATTGGCTGACTGTATACAAAAACTTAGGCCACGTATCTATTGCCTACAAGATACTCATCTTACCTCAAAGGATAAAAACAGATTCAGAGTGAAGGGATGGACATCTATAATCCCAGCAAATGGAAATCAGAAGAAAGCAGGGGTTGCAATCTTATTTGCAGATACAATTGGATTTAAACCAACAAAGATAAGGAAAGACAAGGATGGACACAAGATATTTGTCAAGGGAAATACTCAACATGAAGAGATTCCAATAATTAACATTTATGCACCCTAACTGAATGCTCCTCAATTTATAAAGCAAACCCTAACAGATATGAACAATTTGATATCTGTATGCACTATAATAGTTAGAGATTTTAATACCCCATTGGTAGTTCTGGATAGATCCACCAAGAAAAAACTAAACAAAGAAATAATGGACTTAAAATTGACCCTAGAACAAATGGACTTAATAGACATTTATAGAACATTTCACTCTCATAAAACTGAATACGTGTTCTTCTCATCAACCCATGGATCATCCTCCAAAATTGATCATAAATCTAACCTCAACAAATTTAAAAGAAAAGATATTATTCCTTATATTGTCTCAGATCATCATGGAATAAAAATTGAACTCAACAGAAATCTTCATAATCAAAATTAATTAACTAATTATTAAATAAAATAGTTCTGATGAATGTACCACCCTATGAGTATATTACAAGTCATTGTGGTGTGTATGTTTTAAATAGGTTTCAATATATGTAATATAAATATATATGTATTGTCTTCTAATGTTGGATTTTTTTCCTTGAGAACTCACTTCTTATTACTAAATTCTACTGGTTTTCTTATTAAATTTCCTAAAATGTTTACATATATGTGTAATGTGTGTGCATGTGTATGTATGTGTGAAAGGAAACAATGGCATCTTATGAAAAGGAAAGGATGGCTATATATGGCCATATCAGAAAGAATGGTATCGTGAATTTATTTTCTTATATATATACAAAGAGGTAGAACTCTCCAATGCCCTTCATGCCCAGCCCCTTTTCCTTTGGTGAACTGCTGTCAGAAGCGCTGCCAGTCACAGGAAAACACTAAATCCCATTTCTGTCACAGAAACTGCGTGGAAATTTCTGCCACTAAATAGTCTCAGTTATTTATATTTCCATGCTTTCAAAGGCCTATTTATTCAGCTCTGATTTTGACTGTGTGATATGTTCACCCTTTGTAATAATAAATGCCATCCCTGCTAAATATACACTTTAACCTTTTTCAATCCTTTCTCCAAAAGTAATTCTATAAACAATTTGCTTTTAATCTTGTCATTTTTCTTTATGCATATACAACCATAATCCTTTTGCATAAATGTCTAGTCATATCACATATATATAAACATTATAATCAGTATTATTATTCTTTCATTAATAATTTTAATACTTAACCAAGTTTTTATCTTTAAACTCAAGAGAAATGAGGAATATCTATTAAAAACATACCAAGTAAAAATCTATAAAACATTTAATAAATAAATGTTGTAGATGAAATTTTTAACACACCTTTCAATAAGAAAAAGCTGAAAAATAATAGTTAATCAATTTTTGTTTATAATTCTGTTTTCCGGTAACATAGAACATTTATAAAACAATTATTATCAGTTTATAAGCAAAACGGCACAACAATCATCTTATACCAATGAAGGCCATGCAAATTCAACTCAATTTTATGAAATGTAAACTGTATGATATTTTTCAATATGCCAATTATATTGGCATCAAGGCAGCCACAAGAAAAGTTTATAGCTTAGTATTCTTATTTTCTACCTAGTCAATGTTTTACAATTGTCACAGATATAACAGTTGATAAAAGATTTCCAGTATACTTATATATACTTTAAAATGTTCATAGCCTATATTATTATAATGTTAATAATACTCAACATTTTTAAGCACTTACTAAGTCTTATTATCTCAATTATTTTTTTTAAAAAATCCTATGAGGAGAGAGTTGTTATAAGCATCCAAGGACATTGTGGTAGTTCTAATAGGCAAATCTAAGATCTAAAGTTAGTCTTTCTATCTCTAAAGTGCCTTTCATAACCAATGCCTCTGTAAGTTAATAACAATTATTTTAAGGACTATCTAAAGAGTTGAACTGAAGAGCTTTTATAATATCCAGTAGCATTATCACATTGACAATAACAAAAACGGTAAGCAATAAATCAATTTCCTGAGTCAGCACAAAGACTTACTAAATCTGAGATCTTTAATTCTTGGTACATTAGAAGCTAGAATATTGATTTCTTCAGCATTATGATAAAGGTGAACTCAAACTAATTCAAACCACATAGCTGATAGATTATAACCTTTACAAACACAAAAATAGGTTAATCTACACTTCTAATAGCAAACTTATTCTATATAAGAAACACATACAAAATTCCATAGGAATACTCATTATGAAATATGAAATATATAATTACTGCATTATTACACTGTAGATCTTTCCATACTGATGCATATTTAACAAAAATGATATTTACCAAAAGGCTAATGAGAACATTCTGAAGCACTTACTGAAAGGCTAATGAGATAGTAGGGTACAACCTGTTTGTTAACAGAACAAGATATGTGATATCCATACCCAGTAAGACAAGACCAGAATTATCAATAAAATATCATTGAGAGATCCTCATAAACTTTACATTAAAGTACTATTAGAAATAAGAAAGACCATGTATAATGTTAGCTCCCCCATTCCATAAAAGAATTTAAACATACACTGAGAGGTAAATGAAAATTTATATTCTAGTCAAAGAACTTACTTAATGAGAGTACAATTATATATTCACTATGCAGAATTATAATTGTTATAGATATTTAAATACAAGCCATTTTTTTAATTGCAAGGTAGGTCAAGATGTTTACATGGTAAAATAAAATTTCATTATAATGTATCTTAAATGAATCTCACATTAGATTGCTACACTTCAGAAAAACATTCTTGATATTTCACTGAACCAAAACCAATGCTCTTATTATGTGAATATAGTACAAAATTACCATGCCGAACGAGCTCTCATTTACTCTAGTAATAATAATATTAACATGTTATTATAATAATATATATTTGAAGCCTTTCAGTTCCAAATCAGAAAATTCTAAAATATAAAAATGGCACATATTATCAAACTCTAAATAACAAACTTGTTCAGCATGGATCCGCCAATATTTACTAATCAAGTAAATGGGACGACATTCTAAGATTAAGTAAGAAAAGTAGAAAGTCAGTTGAAGCCTGAAATTTTTAAATGAGATAGCATTCATAAACAATTTTCTAGGCTCGACGCCTGTGGCTCAACGGGCTAAGGCGCCAGCCACGTACACCTGAACTGGCGGGCTCGAATTCAGCCTGGGCCCACCAAACAATAATGATGGCTGCAACCAAAATAATGGCTGGGTGTTGTGGTGGGCCCCTGTAGTCCCAGCTACTTGGGAGGCAGAGGGAGGAGACTCGCTTGAGCCCAGGAATTGGAGGTTGCTGTGAGCTGTAATGCCACAGCACTCTATTCAGGGTGACAGCTTGAGGCTCTGTCCCCCCCCAAAAAAAAAAAACAATTTTCTATACCAGAATCTTGGCTAAATGTTTGTAACATTAAAAACAGAAGTCACACATACACATGCACAAATTTAGTAAAAATGAAATCCAAGTGGCAACTGTTCTCAACAGCCAATTTAGTATAAATTACCTAAATAAAAATCAAGTGAATTACTAAAAGGCAGTAAAAATAATTCCATCAAAAACTCTTCTGTGCATATTCCTCCATGTAAATTAACATGAAATAATTGCATCACCAGTATTTTTCAGTACAAAAACTCTTATTTTATTATACTACCAAAATAATTTCAAGGTACTACACGGTATTGTGTCTTTTATTAAGATCTATTCAATGGTACATCGGTTGGCTGTCCTATTAACATTCTCAAATGAAAGCTTTTGAAAATTTATTAAGAACCCCCCTTTACATTTAAAATAACATTGGATTTAATATCTTTAAATAATCTGAAACAGTAGATTATATACTTATTGATGTCAGATAATGATCTTTTGTCAAAATCTCAGCAATTTAATCATGTGGTCCTCCTCACACAGAATGACAGCAATACTCACATAATAAAAACAAAATTATACACTTAAGTGGAAGTGAAAGAAATAGTTTGACTATTCAGATTTTGATTTTTTTGTTAAAATATTAATCCCTTAAAATTTAACTTCTTGAGTTAATATACAACTACTGGAAAGCAGCAGACTTGTAATCAATAACTTTACTAACTGTTATTCCCCAGGCTCTCTTAAATATAAGCACCAGAGGTACACATGATGGAAAATACACAATTAGGTTTTCTTGGACCAATTTAGCTTGTCCACCTATTGAATATTTTGACAATAAATATATTCACACTCTTGAGAAGGAGAGACAAAAATTAGCTCTTTAATTAGCAATAAAACTAGTTTAGAAATTGGGCATATGGCTTGTTTCCGATATACTCTGTCACATTATGTCACCAGAATTTTTTTAAAATACCAGGTATAGGTTCTTTGTATCCTTAATGAATCCCCAACAACAAAAAAGGGAAAAGAAAAGGAAAAAAATACAGGTATAAACTGTTAATCTCCAGAATATAAGCTTAACTTCAACTTTCTTCTCACTGCAATCTATTCTCCATGATGCCGGAATAAAAGAACACATCTGAGGGGGGCAGAGGCAAGATGGCCAACTGGAGTCAGCTTTTCACAGAGGCTCCCATCCAGAAGGAGAGTTAAAGTACAGAAGTTTACCAACAAAGCCGATAGTTCAGATCTGAACCAAGAGAGAAGGTTAAAGAATGCACATCAACCCTGGTGAGGCAAGCTGTGACCCCCCAGGAGACAAACAATGGAGAAAGGAGAGGATGGTCTGCTGAGAGGAGTGGCGGTGCCCCAAGGCACAGAGCATCAGCTGCAGTAGCAGCAACATGGGGGCTCTCACTCCTGGGGATACTTTGAAAGGAAACTCCCAGTCTCTGGGCAACCAGAGGAAGCCGAGCATCTTATTCGGTAGCGGCCACTGGAGGAACAGATCTGGGACAGAAATGCAGGCCCCATGAGTAAATGGTGAGCCTGAGTTGGTATCAACCTAGAAGGAGCACAGGGACTAGAATATGCACACACAGACACAGCAGACTCCCAGGGTGGGGCTGACCCTGGGACTGTTGCACTGAGCCTCAGACGCACCAGGCCCTCAGGGGATCAAAGCTGAAACATAAACCAGCAAACAGAGGCTGGAACTGACAGCTGAGTGCTGAGTTCTGACCGTTTGCCCCAATAAACTGCAGCCAAGGCAGGGCAGCAGCACAAACAGGGCTGAGATGCTCAAACAGCCTCTAGTCCACACAGGATTATAGCTGAGACAGAAACAAATTCTGCAAAGATGTTCTGTTCTCTCAGCAACATCAATCAGGGACAGGACTGGAACTGAGTGAAACACCCAAGGCCCCCATTAAGCATCTAAGGTTGTCAGGCCTCACCTCCCCCTGCCAAATGCTGGCAGAGTGTGGCAGCCTGGCTGAGGAGACATAGATCTCCCTGTGACTCAGGCTGATGCAAACCCCTGCAGCATCTGCTCATTGGAGGGAACTGGGTCACAGCCCTGTGGGATTACCTGTGACTGAGTGTGACAGAGGTGCAGGGAGGAGAAGGAGACATCAACCTTCCCAGACTAATTATTTCCTGGGTGGGTCCTTCTGACTTCATAGAGAACTGGAATATGTCATACTCAAGCTGCCAGCAGACCCTTGCTATCTAGATGCTGAAGACCTTTTGAACTCTCCCACCTGAGACTGGTGCTGCCTTGGATAATTCATTTGGACCACTCAAACTGGGCCAAACACCTGAGGACTATCCAAAGTGGTACCCTGGGTGTGTGGTTGTGGAAAGGTTTGATTTTCCTTTTCCAATTGTTGCCAGTGGGGGGCAGGGTGACCCAATTGCTGGTATGTCTTCACAGCAGAGACTTCAACCCAGAGTAACTGATTCACTAGGGTAAGACAGAGACCAGCTGAAAATAAGACAGAGCCGCTTAGCCCCACTACACAAAGAAGGTCCATAGTTTCTCAGGCCATAGCACTGTATGGGTTCTAAGCAAAGCTCTAAGGGAAAAGGTACATACACCAGTCCCAGCTTTTGGGCAAAGGACTGGCCAATCACTACTCCTGGAGGACCCAACCCAACTTCTCCTTATCTGTTCATTTAGCCAAACGGTGTAAAATAATCATTGGGCGGAATCAGTGGAAAAGGTCCGGTAACATGAATAACCAGAGTAGATCAACCCCACCAAAAAATAATTTGGCAAACACAACTGAAGATTTCATTCATAAACAGATGGCTGAGATGTCAGAAACCGAATTCAGAAATTGCATTGCAAATAAGATAAATAAAATAGAGAAAAAGTTGGAGTTAGAAATTTAAGAAATATTTCAAAAGTTGAATTCAAGGAATTCAAAGACAAAAATCACCAAAGATTTTTACACATTGAGACAAGAATTTGTAGCCCTCACAGATCTGAGAAATACAGTAGAATCCCTCAGTAACAGAATGAAGGAAACAGAAGAAAGGATTTCTGACACTGACAACAAAGCTTTCGAATGCTTCCAAACTCTCAAAGAGGAAGAGAAATGGAGAGCAAAAATGGGTCATTCTCTCAGAGAGCTCCGGATAATTCAAAGAAAAGCAATATTCGCCTGATAGGAATCCCTGAAGGCGATGAAGTGGCTTCGCAAGGCACAGAGGCTCTTCTTCACAAGATGATGAAAGAGAAGTTTCCAGACATGCCAAGAGATTCTGAAATTCAGATAGCAGACAGTTACAGAACCCCAGCATGACTCAACCCAAATGAGACATCCCCCAGACACATCATAATTAACTTCATTGAAGTTAATATGAAGGAAAAAATTCTGAAAGCACCCAGAAGTAAGAAAACCATACCCTACAAGGGTAAAAATATCAGAAAAAAAATTCTGAAAGCACCCAGAAGTAAGAAAACCATACCCTACAAGGGGAAAAATACCAGAATAATTGCAGATCTTTTGCTAAAACCTTTCAAGGTAAAAGAGAGTGGTCATTGACTTTTAATCTCCTAAAATGAAATAACTTTCAACCCAGGATCCAGTATCCAGCTACACTGAGTTTCATTTATAATGGAGAAATTAAATACTTTAATGACATTCACATGTTGAAGATTTTGCCATAACTAAACCCGCTCTCTAGGATGTTCTCAGACCTATACTCCATAATGACCAGCGCAATCCTGCACCACAAAAGTAAACTCACTCAGAAACTTTTGAACAAATTCCAACTTCCACAATGGCAAAAAGATTAAAAATGTCCACTGGACTTTCGAAAAACGCAATACCCAAAATTGTACCAGGCTTCAGTGTTCTTAATTAATGTGAACAGCTTAAATTGTCCACTAAAGAGGCACAGGTTGGCTGACTGGATATAAAAATTCAGGCCAGATATCTGCTGCATAAAGACTCTCATCTTACCTTAAAAGATATAGACTCAGGTTGAAGGAATGGTCATCTATATTTCAGGCAAATGGAAAGCAGAAAAAAGCAAGTGTTGCAATCTTATCTGCAGATACAATAGCTTTAAACCAACAAAAGTAAGGAAGGATAAGGATGGATATCCTTCATATTTGTTAAGGTTAATACTCAATACAATGAGATTTCAATTATTAATATTTAGGCACCCAACCAGAATATGCCTCAATTTATATAAACAACTCTAACAGACATGAGCAACTGCATTTCTTCCAGCTCCATAGTAGTAGGAGATTATAACACTCCTTCAGCAGTGTTGGATAGATCCTCCAGTAAGAAGCTGAGCAAAGAAATTTTAGATTTAAACTTAACCATTCAACATTTGGATTTAACAGACATCTACAGAACATTTCATCCTAACAAAACTGAATACACATTCTTCTCATCAGCCCATGAAACATACTCCAAAACCGATCGCATCTTAGGTCACAAGTCTAACCTCAGCACTTTAAAGAAATAAAAATTATTCCTTGCATCTTCTCCGACCATTATGGAATAAAAGTTGAACTCAGTAACAACAGGAATCTACATACTCATACAAAAACATGGAGGCTAAATTACCTTATGATAATGATAGATGGGTCATAGATGAGATTAAGAAGGAAATACCAAATTACTGGAACAAAATGACAATGAAGACAGAACCTCTGGGATATTGCAAAGGCAGTCCTAAGAGGGAAATTTATAGCACTGCAAGACTTCCTCAAGAAAACGGAAAGAGAGGAAGTTAACAACTTAATGGGACATCTCAAGCAACTGGAAAAGGAAGAACATGTCAATCCCAAACCCAGCAGAAGAAAAGAGATCAACAAAATTAGAGCAAAATTAGCTGAAATTGAAAACAAAAGAATTATTCAACAGATCAATAAATCAAAAAGTAGGGTTTTTGAAAAGGTTAATAATAGATAAACCTTTAGCTAAACTAACCAGGAAAAAAAAGAATAAAATCTCTTATTTCATCAATCAGAAATGGTAAAGACGAAATAACAACAGACTCATCAGAAATTCAAAAAATCCTTAACAAATATTACAAGAAACTTTATTCTCAGAAATATGAAAATCTCAAGGAAATTGACCAATACTTGGAAACACGCCACCTCCCAAGACTCAGCCAGAATGAAGTAGAAATGTTGACTACACCTATATCAAGTTCTGAAATATCATCAACTATGCAAATACTCCCTAAAAAGAAAAGCCCGGGACCAGATGGCTTCACATCAAAATTTTACCAAACCTTTAAAGAGGAACTAGTACCTATATGACTCAACCTTTTCCAAAATATAGAAACAAAAGGAATACTACTCAACACATTCTATGAAGCAAACATCACCTGGATCCCTAAACCAGGAAAAGACCCAACAAGAAAAGAAAATTATAGACCAATATCACTAATGAATATTGATGCAAAAATATTCAACAAGATCCTAGCAAACAGAATTGAGCAACACATCAAAGAAATTATACACAATGACCAAGTGGGTTTTATCCCAGAGTCTCAAGGCTGGTTCAATATATGTAAATCTATAAATATAT
>CAUYON010008335.1:0-15945 GCA_963573935.1 Arctocebus calabarensis | reverse complement strand
AAACCATGTTACACTGGTTGCATTTGTTAGGAAAAGACCCTCTTACAATCGTGTTTTGCCCCCAAAAGGTGTGGCACACACCAAGACACCAAGACCCCACCCCCCTTACTCCTTCCCTCTCTCTGCTCTTCCTTTCCCCATCCCTCCCTCATTCTTCCTCTCTCTGCTCTCCCCTTCCTTCACCCCCACCGTGTCAATAATTGTCATTAATTGTCCTCATATCAAACTTGAGTACATGGGATTCATACGTCTCGATTCTTGAGATGCTTTACTAAGAATAACGTGTTCCACTTCCATCCAGGTTAGTACAAAGGGTGTAAAGTCTCCATTTTGGGGTTTCTTTTTAAAATTTGTTTCTGTGTGTGTATACGTAACATGCATATGTAAATGATTTTCTTTGTTTTTAAACATTCACCAAAACAAAAATCACAGGTAAACCCAGGTATCTGCAATACTATCATTCTGAGCTATGTAGGAATAGAAAATTTTCCTGAAGCCATATGTTTCAAGTTAAACAGTTGATTCTTAATTTGACAATTTAACTAGATAATTTAAAGTCAGCCACATCAGAATCTGTATGTATAGTCATATGAATGCAAAATTGTGTTTACAAAATTTCTAAATGGAAAAGATTTATCATTACCAATAACCTCCCCACTCACTTGAAGAAACTAGACAAATCCTGGTGTGTTCTAATGAGGTAAACAAATAAGACTTAGTTAAATGGTCATTAAAGAGTCCTCTAGTAAGCCATTCCTAGGCTTGGCTTATAGAAACCTAATCAGATGGTTAACCCATGTTGGCAGTTTCATACCTGTTGACATAAATGTGTGAACAAACTTTGTAATCTAAACTTATTGACCAGCATGTGTTTTCCTTACCCCAACTCATTCCTTACATGTAGACTCAAACTCCTCAGTATTTGGGTTACTGGTTGAGCAGAAGCAATAAAAAAAGTCATAATAATCAGAATGTTATCTAACTGTATATTGCTTACTTTATTGTAAATAATAGTGAATAGTGGTCAATAAATTGTTTTAAATTCCTTAAAAAATAAACAATAAATAAAAAGACTATGAAGGCCCACTCTGATAATCTCCTTTTATTTCTACAGAAGAGAGAGACTAATCCCAAATTTATACATGGCCAGGTAATAAAAACGAGTCTATAGAGTATAATACTTTCTGGGAAGATAATCTCATTTTATTTTATTTTATTTTATTTTTACAAAATGCATTAAATTTTTTGTGTTATTACTGGTCAAGAATTACATATTTTCATGTTACATATGAAACATAAAACAAAGGGATATCTATAGTGATAGTGATAAAAGTCCTATGTATAAAGGGATAATGATGCTTGAGAAATTATTAATCCTTCTTTTCTCTGTGACTTAAAAAGTCAAGCTCTTGGCCAGGTAGTGGCTTACACTTGTAATCCTAGCACTGTGGGAGGCAAAGCAGATAGATTCCTTGAGCTCAGGAGTTCAGAGACCAGCCTGAGCAACAGTGCGACCCTGTCCCTACTAAAAATAGAAAAAATTAGCTGGGTGTGGTGGCAGGTACGTGAAGTCCCCGTTACTCAGGAGGCTGAGGCAAGAGGATCGCTTGAGCCCAGGAGAGGATCGCTGATGCCACAGCACTCTGGCCTGGGTGACAGAGTGACACAGGGTGTCAAAAAAAAAAAAAAAAGAAAAAAAGTCAAGCTCTTAACATAATAGTCACTGGTGTATTTTTGAGACCAGAAAGAACCTTTGCAGAAGGAGAGAACGTCTACCTTAACCAAAGGAATCCAGATTGTCGGCAATGAAAATTAAGAGGGTTCTGTGGGATTATTTCAGGTCACAGTTGTGGAATAAAATCTGCAAGTGTTACAGTGCCTCTGCAGCAAGTGATTAAATACTTTCAGATGTCAGAACCATATGCAGTCTATGTATGCACTGTTATTACAAAATTACATAGTGTATTGGTTATTACTGACGAGGGAAACTGCAAGAGGAGGGCAGGATGATGCAGTAAAGCAGGATGGCACATGCCATCCGTAATAAACCTAACTATAAACATGCCAGAGTGAGACGTTTAAAAGGAAACTCTGGAATCAGAAGGCAATCTGGTCACGACTGACATGACTACCCCATGGCAAGGTAATTCCATCTAGTGTTAGATAGCTCGGATTAGTTTCATAAAAGTAAGTAGAAAATACTGTCAGCAATGTCAGCATTTTCTGAAAAATGAATTCTGTAAACCCAATATTTCTAATTCAATAGAACATTTAAAAATGCACGTTATTTTCATGAGTACAAGCAATAAATGTACATCTATCAGAATAGTAAAATGACCTCTGTACAGCAGCACAGCAATGATGTGCAGAATCTTTGAAAATAGGATGATATTTCTTACAATTTTTGCAAAACCATTGAAAACAATTCTATTTTGACCTCTGCTGTCCCAAGTAATACATAAAGGTACAAAGGTGATTGAGTCATTCATTAAGTGGCCATAATATAATCAAGTCTAAACTCATTCCTAAGGACATCTTATACCAGGAAGAAACCTGAAGGTTCATCTACTGCAGACAAACTGGGTGGTGGTGACGAATTCAAATGTTCACATAAGGATGCTTAAATAATTCTGAAAAGCAGTGTTGCTGTTTGCCATTCATCAGAAAGGCCTAATATATAATAAAGCAAAACGCGTAATAAATAATATTGATGGAATCATTAAATCACCATTTACATAACTACTGAGAAGCACAAGTTTTCACCCTATGAATGAATAGATGTTGCCCTATTGCTCTGGAAACTACCTCTTGAAAAATCTGATGAGATTTTGATGCTACAAATACTGAAATATGGAAATAATAAAGATCATCTCCACATGTGAAAAATTACCAGCAGTATTTAAAATTAAATAGAATTAAAAGTTTCAACATTCAATCATTAAACAGGTATTTATTTTACAGCTATTAACATATAAAGGGAATTTAATATATGTATGTAATTAACTATTGAAAGTAGCTTCAAGGGTATATTTTCAAAATGAATCTATAAGCTGGGCATGGAGGCTCATGCCTATAATCCCAACACTCTGCTCAGGCAGGTGGATCCCCTGAGCTCACAAGTTTGAGACCAGCCAAACTAGAGTGAGACCCTGGCTCTAAGAAATTAAACAGCCGGGTGTTGTGGTGGGCGCCTGTAGTCCCAGCTACTTGGGAGGCTGAGGCAAGAGGATCATTTGAGCCCAAGAGTCTGAGGTTGCTGTGAGCTGTGATGTCATAGCACTCTACCAGTTGCAACAAATTGATACTCTGTCTCAAAACAAACAAACAGAATGAATCTATGAAGATAACAAGAAGAAGTAACAATCAGCCAAGGAATATTCTTATTTTAATTTTATCCATTCTTCATCTCTAGTACCTTTTACTTAAATAGAGAACTTTAAATTATTACATCTTCACAGAATCACAGCAAACTATTAAAATTAGTCTCCTTAATAGTTTTCTTGCTTCAACCACATTAATTCTTTCTTTTTCTGGTTTAGCATATATTTGGCACCAATCTATATTTCTAAACATATCACTGCCTCCAAGTCTTCCTTCGGCGAGACCAACCCTCCTGCCTGGGCCCAAATCCTACATTTCCTCATCATGACTTTAGTGTTCCTGAAGTCCTGGCTCTCCTCCCTACACCTACATACCTGACTCCTACCCAAGGCACCCACAACACCTTCTTTGGTCAGCTGGGCCAGAGTTCACATCACTGACACCACCCACAAAGCTATCTGTATAAATCATCTCTTACCCACTATTTATTCTAATACAGAATTTATCAGTTCAACTGTACTACAAAACTTGAGATTTTTTTTGGTGTGGTTTTTGGCTGGGGCTGGGTTTAAACCTGCCATCTCTGGCATATGGGGCTGGCGCCCTATTCATTTGAGCCACAGGCACCGCCCAACTTGAGAACTTTTTAATATCACTTCTTTATATTCTAGTACTTTTATCCAACCTCTAACCCCCCAACCATCACAATGGCCAGAGAAGTATCTTTCCAATGCAGGTATTCACTAGCATCTGCTTAAGTCAAAGACACATAATAGCAACGATGCATATAAATGAAAAGTTAATGATTCTTTAGTAATATAAGAACAATTTGGACCATATAAGATTTTTGAAAAGCTACTTTTTTTTTCTTTAAAATCTCTGAGGATTTAGGATCCAAAATGGAGGGGTTGTAAGTTGTTCTCTTCCAAGAAAAACAATGAGGAGTTTGTCCTAGATGTCACACATTTCCAATGTGTCCCCAGAGGACACTTGGCCCATGACAAGTCACTACAAATCCATATTCAATTTTCTGGGTATACCAGTGGCTTCTTAGAAGCAAGAGAGTATAACCACATAGTAGGAACTCACTGATGACTGATCTCGCACCATGCTTAGCTGTAGTAAACATAATTAAAGAAAAATGTGTGCTAAGTACAAATGTAAATTTTAAGTAAACTTAGTATATGACTATGCAATTTTAAATGAGACTTATGGCCAAAATTCTCAGCACTACTTTATTGTATTAATCACAATAATAAAAACACAAATTTCAAGAGAAATCCTATGAGGACAGAAGTGTGTGATTGTGCATGGTTTTTATACATCATAGACCAGTTCTGAAAGGAAGGACAATTTTGGAGAGGGAAAATGAAGAACAAAGAGAACTTTTTTCTACTTTCCATGATTCGTATTATTTCTTTTAAATTACAGAACATATATAACTTTCAAAGAAACTCCTCCATACCCACCCCCCTACACAAGTAGTGGTCTAATAGCATTTAAAAACATCTAACTACTGTTAGAATGAACTAGTAGAAAATTTAAATGTTAAGAGCTAAATATGAAAGAAAAGACAGACTAACCAGAGGTGCCAGTGGGGCTTTTTTACTTTTGTAACTTAATTTGTATATAACGATGGACAAAGTCCTTCTTAACTTACTATTTCCTAATTTAAATTCTTCCATCTATGTGTGCAACGCTTCGATATATTAAAAGAGAGAACTACCCAAAAGCATCATCCATCCTCCCAAACAGTGAAATGAGGCGGTAAAACTCTCTTCTCAAGGTACAAGATAGTAATAAGAAAGCTCCTCATTAGATATTCAATCAAAGAAGCTCCCTCTCTGCAATGACGTTGACTAAAATATACTTTACAGCTAAATGCTCAGTCCTCATAACAGAAGTTGCACTCTGATAACCCTCCAGGCATCACACCATTACCCTCTTCCCTTCTGACCTCTGAGGAAGATTTCAAACTATGTGACGTGAGTCTCTTCAAGTTAGAGACCATAGTATCTCATTTTCATATATCAGGCAACTAAGAGAATCTACAAAATAGTAGCTTCTTAGTGAATAAGCAGCAATAAGCAGCATTTTTTTCAAATAGCATATATACTTGTAGATATCAACAGAATAATTCAGTTATGACAAGAAAGAAAATAATATTTCTGTACCCACCAGATAGCATTTTTACTTTACAAATATATTAAAAACATAAATGATAAAGACCACCTTGTTGGATAAATGACTCAGAAACCAATCTGGGTTTATACCAGCCCAGGGATCATCTTTGGAGTTACTCTAGTGACCCGCAGAAGTGTGAGGTCGTATCCTTAAAAGATAAGGCTAGAGATACAGGCACAGGGCAGTGGGAGCAGAGAGTAACCAGTCCTGTCCTGCAGGCCAGGGGCGTGGTGCGCACTGCACACCAGGACATGATCTAGTTTCTAAGTCTCAGTGATGCATCAGAAAAATAATTGTTTTCTTCTAAGAACCAGGACTTCTATTACTACCTAGAAGTATTTTGGGGTCATACCACCCCCCACCTTGCAAAGATGAGAGATTTCCTTGTCCTACCATCCCTGCCATCAAGAAGACCCTGTCTACTTCATTCCTCCTCCTGAAGAGTCAGCCTGTGCTCAAATCTCATGGCAAAATTAATCCTTGATCCTTCGGCTCCATCTCTTAATTTTTTCCTTCTTTAGTTCCTCTCCTAAGATTCAATTTTTCTACATCAAGCTCCTGTTTTCCATATTTTCTTAAGCTGGATACATCTTTGTGGTTACTTGTTGCAGGGGGTGGGGGGGATTTAGGAGAAATCTCCTTGAAATTGCAAATAAGTTATGGTTCTGACAATACCCAGACTCTCATGACCTTTGTATAAATGCAGTAAACCATAAAATAATTTCAAATTTTTACTAGCATAGTTATCTTAAAGGAAGAGAAGGAAGAAGAAGTTAGTTTCAGAAAACCTTCCACAGATTATAGAAGGTTTAACTTTATTGAAACTGGATCATTAATTCCAAACAGTTTTAATACTTCCTCAACTTCAAGATCAAACCAGGTCACCAAAAAAAAAAAACTGTAAAAGGGCAATGCACTTACCTGAGGGTAAGGTGAAGTCCTAGATTTTGACTTTGAGCCGGAGAGCCGGGACTTGGCCCCCTTTCTGTTGTCGGTCATGGTGGGGGTGGAGCTGCTGGCATAGGAGAAGGCAGGTTTGGAGACCGAGAGCTGATCCAGGGAGAGCTGCAGCCCTTTGTATTCCGTGTCCCTGCAGGATGGGAGGACAAAGCCCTAATCAGCCACCATGCAAATGGATTCGTGCATTCGTGCAAATGGATTCATGGATTCACATCAGGAGTGACAGTAATTCTTATTTAAGAAAAAACTTGGAAAAGTTGGCCCTGTAACTAGTTTCCACAAACACCTAGGCTATTCTAGAAAAGCCAAATATGTCACTAATTTGCATGACTGTAACTCCCACACATATCACAAAAAAATTATATGATAAAGAGAGAAAGTCTTGATGAAAAACATATTTTCTGTTATATTTCTCAGTTAAGTAGAAAATAAACCCATAATTCAACTTTTCTTGAACTTTGACATGCTCACTGGTGAGATATGAATCAGAAAAACTACAGGTTCTTGTGTGGGGTGAACTCCAGAGACAATGGTGTGATCATCTGATATGATCTAATTATTGGCAAGAAGGATCTCTTATATCAGCTGTTCTAAGATCAATCATTTTGGTAAACATTCCAAACATTCTTAAAGCCAGCAGGTTTATAAGTAAAAAAAGTCCCTTTCAACAGGCTAATTCAATTACCTTAGGGTACATGTTACCACCAGTTCCTTCCATTCCTTTCTTAATTCAATAGTGTTTATTGTGCCGTGTGGAAATACAAGAACAATGAGTAACTCCTGCCCTTGTGTAGAATATAATATTCTTCTCTATTTGGGAGAAGAAACAGTAAACACATAAATATACATAATAACTGCAGGCTATAATATGAAGGAGAAAAGCGCTAATTTTAGGAAGTTCTTTACAAAGGTACTGCTTGAGATATTTAGGGGCTGAAGATGACAGCCTAGGTCATCAGCTGGTTTCCAGGCAGCAGTGGATTTCGTCTCACTTGTCGTCTTCATCAGAGGATACCAACCCTATCTACTGGCAGCCAAAATAAAATGTTCCGGAGAGTCTTCTTTATGAAGATCCGTGAAAGAATTTTCTGTCAGGTTTCAGAACTAGCGGGGCAGCTTCTGGGTAACTGATTTCTTTTTATCATATGGAACATTGTGAATCACGAAACGCAGCACATTTCCCTCTTTGCACTAGAAGTCAAAAGGCCTTGAACCCCAAATCTGATTTGTGATCGCCTCTATCTAGAAAGTGTCCAAAGCCCTCATGGCCCGCATTTTGTGCAACAAACTCTACTGGCTTCCTTTACTTTCCTTTTTCTTTAATTTTTTAATGGGTTTACTTCTGTAAAAGTTTTACATGCCTTTTTAATAGTCTTGGGGTTAAGAGGGTTTTTTGTTTGTTTGTTTCTTTTGTTTTTGTTTTTTTTTGAGACAGCATCTCCCTCTGTCATCCTGGTAGAGTGCTGGGGCATCCTAGCTCACAGCAAATTCAAGCTGCTGGGCTAAGACATCCTCCTGTCTCAGCCTCCCATGGTGGGTCTGCAGCACCCACCACCATGCCTCACTCGTTTTTCTATTTTTAGAAAGGATGGGTCTCACTCTTGCTCAGGCTGGTCTCCAACTTGTGAGCTCAAGGGACCCATCCACCTCGGCCTCCCAGAGTGCTGGGATTACAGGCATGAGTCACCAGGCCCAACCTAAGACTGGTATTTAAAACTTAAAGTAATAAAATTATATATGTAAAAATGGCCCTTTCCATGTATCAGCAAATATTCATTTATCTTCTTTTCCTCTTCCCTATTAATTCTTCTACAGCAAGATCAGGCAATAGTAAAAGTGCAATTGGATACTTGAAAATTGCTAATAGAGTATATGTTAAGTGTTCTTAGCACACAGACACACACAAAGATCAGTATATGCAGCAATACATATGGTAAGTAGTCTGCGTTAGCCATTATACGAGGTATACAAGTATCAAAACATCATGTTGTATATCACAAACACATGTGATTTTTACTTGCCAATTTAAAGGGGGGAGAGTACATAAATAAGGAAAGGAACAGAAACCAGCTAAAACTATTCTAATAATATTACTGCCACAAAACAGCCCAGTGATATATATCAGCAAATTACAATGCCTTCATATCAAATAATTCATTCATTCAATGCAAGTTTAAAAAAAAGATTCTTTTTACATGAGTAGCAAAAATTTAGAAGATGGACATGCAATTTTTCTTTCAGGTTGGGGAAGTCCGATCATCACCAGAGCTCTAATCAACTCCCTCTAAGGCAGCTGTTCTCAACCTGTGGGTCGCGACCCCTTTTTAACAATGAAAATACATTGCAGCATTAGGAAGATTGAGAACCACTGCCTAAGGGCAACACACACTCTAAGCACTCCTTAGTCTAAAATGCAGCATCTTCCAAAATGCTAAGACATGGCTCTTGCCTATTTTTCTAGCAAGATATCCATCTGACTTTTTAAATGATTATGTCCTGCCATGGACAACAAGCTCCTAGAGGACAGAGTCAAGAGATAGTTTGTCACATTCCAGTGGTCATTTGCAAAATATACTACATAGGTGGAAGAGGAAGATAATAAGGACGCCACTAAGAAACATGTTTTCCCCAGTAAGTGCTAATAACTTGCAACCTAGCAGCCTTTCTCTACGGGAAAAAACTCAGATAGGCTGCTGGTCCTCTGACCCACCTGCCCTCAGACAACAGCAGCCGTGCAAACAGGACGACGATGGGAGATGGAGCCTCCACCCAGGCACCTGCTGCATCAAATGCCCTTCGGTCTGCAGGGCAGTAGAGCATCAATTTAGTCCCCACCTCACAGCACCTAGACTCACAGTGAAAATCATATACCATTGAAAACACACCAGATAGCTTTGCAAATCCATTCCTAATGCAACATCTCAGCCCAGGGATTCCATTGCTACAAGCAGGGATTAAGCAAGGATTCAATTTTCTCCTATATACTTTCAGACCCTTTGAAGGTATGCATCTCACTATTGAAAAAGTCTTCCCAAAATTTTCATATAGCTTCAATGACAAAAGTACTCCAAATGAAATAGGCTTCAATAATACTTTAAAATAAATGGTTTTAAATTCTGCATATTCACATGAAAACTTTTTAAAAAATTGCATGAGAAGAGTTATACAAATACCCTTGACAAATTAATAAAAATATTAATGCTTTGGTGCACATCAAAAAACATAAAAATAATCCACCAAAATTTAGTAGAAAACCATGACATCAGAGAGGTCAGGGCTTTAAGTCAACCTCTGCCTTCTATCTGTGTAAAGGCCTCAATTTCCTTTCTGTAATTCATATGGATATCGTAAGATATCAATGAAATATTATATGAAAACTCATACCACAGTGCCTAGAACATAATAAACGGTAAATAAATAGTATGATTTCCTACCTTCCGAATTCTGTGGCACTTTCAGCCCCTGACCTCCCCAGAGCAATAAGTTCACTTTGACACTGATTTTAATACATTTCTTTATGGAAACCTCCTAAGGTTGTATTTCTTTCCTTTCTAACACAAACTCCTTTCAATTGGCTCTGTTACTTTTTAGCCTCTAAACTCTATGGCAGTATCGTCAAAAATATGTATTAAAGTAAGTTTTTTATTACTAAGTCAGCAAAAAGAGACCTTCCAGCAACACGGTCATTCTGAGGGGAAGACAGCCTTCCTCCCTCTCTGTTCAAAACTCAACATCTCAAAAGATGGGTTAGGATTGAAAGCACAATGACAATGCCCACTTAACGACATTTCAAGTGTGGTTGATGTGCTGCCAAGAGCAGCTCTGAGGGGCAGATTCCCTGAGAACAAAGCATTTGTTTTACTTTTAGAATTCCATTAAATCGAGCATTCCATTTGTGTAATTTAGAGTTAGATGCTGATGGCAATCACATGACCAGTTCTACTTCCCTCCTCCAAACCCAGACACAAAGAGGAGTCTGGGCCTACTTTTCTCCCTTCCCTTGGCTGAGGCACATTCTGGTATAGCACATGCCCTCTAAGTTAAAAGGATATTTAGTAGAGCCATTTATTTAATGCTTCCCTGTGGAGTGGGGCAAAATAAAATACTCAGCTGCACAAAACTCAGACTTTTAAATGAGTTTGGTGAGGAATTTGTAGCTGATTTTAATAGATGAAGGACATAGCACTGCTTGAAAAGTGCAATATAGACACTGTTTGGGGCCCTATCAAGGGCTGCTCGTGCTGTTCTCCCAGGCATGACCGGCATATCAAAAGAGGAACTGTGGCCCATAACATTTGGTATATCCTTCAAAAGGCTACTGAGAAAAATAAATGTTTTCCTCCCTTTAAGGACTGGTAGAAAGTTGCAGACATCTTCCACATACCTCAGCACCGAAAGCAAAGTGAAATGGGAAACTTGCAATCACTAGGACTTGCAGCTTGTCAATCTCACCCATATTTGCACAGACCAAAGTAATCCTCTTATTCTATTATGGACAGTCAGAAATCATTCAATTTGCAGAATTAACCATCTGAGTCTACTTTAAACTTTGTAATAGTCATGTACATATTTGAAATAACTCAAATTCCAATAGAGAAAATGGGGCCATTTTTGCATCATTGCCCTTCCTCAGCCTTCTCTAAAGAAATACACCATGACCACTCCAAGGAAAATGCCAACTTGCCATATGGGAAGCTCAGTGTGGTGCCCTTCCACAGCTAATAGACAGTGTCTTCACCACTCACAGGTACTGTCGGCTGAGAATGCTGAAAAATGCTTTAATATTACTTCTTTCATTTCAACTGGAAGAATGGCCTCCATAATACCAGTAGACAAGCTAACACATTTATAAATTTCAAGTGATTAGGAATGAGTATAGAGAGAAGCAATCAACAATATTTTATCAGTTCATGTTGACTTAAGATTCTTTGTAGGAATTTCTCTCATCCACTCTGCCATACTCTATTCCACTTTCATTTTAGGCCACTGAACTTTTGCCTCTACTTTGTCGATTTTGGTCTGTGAGCCATTCTGGAGCTTCTTGGTTGATTTTATGTTATGTGACAATTCTTAAAAGATGTTGCCACATTTCCCAATTGAGCTATTTTTTTTAAACAGCTGAAGGTGATCAAATTACCAAAGAAAACGTGGAAACAAAGACATAGAATTGATTTGGCTCCAAAGGCACTGATTGAAATAAGCAGAGGATTGCATTAAACCGTGATCAGATTAAGTAGGAAGACTGTGCCTTACACTAAACTTTTTAATTGGATTCTAGAGTCACTGTTACACGAAGTGCATGACCTTCTTTATATTCTAGCAGAGTTGCCGCCTGGCCACTGGGCAAAACCTCTGAGGAAAGAGACCTATTTTATGCTTCATTTTCAGGCTCCTCTGGAGCCTGATAGGGACAGCTGATAGGGAGGACTCCATACCGTGAAGGGCACACAGACTAAGCCAAACTGCTGGGACATTAGGCTAATGCACCCTTGGAAGTGCAATAGTTTCATACTAATAAGTGGATTTGTGTTTGCTCCTGGTAGTTTTCTCCATTTGATTTGGTGAGTTTAGTAGCTCCCCAAAGTCTTTGGTTTTACATAAATAAACATTGCTTCTGCCTAGAACTCATCTTTCTCCTACATTTCGAAGGTTTCATCCGACATTCTATGGAGTGGATGGCACCACAAGGGTAAGAAATGGCTCAGGCACAACCTTTACTATCATATTGCAGTTTCAAGATGGAAAAACCTGGACATAATCAAAAGGCAAAAAATAACTACCAAAAAGTAAGACAAAAAGCTGCACTATGTTGATAAGATGTGGCAAAGTCAGCAACACCAAAAATAAACAAGTAGGGCATGATCAAGCTAAAAAGCTTCGACACAGCTAAGGGTACCACCACTAAAGCAAACTGACAGCCTTCAGTATGGGAGTAGATATTTGCATGTTATTAATCTGACAAAGGGCTAATAACTAGAATGTAGAGAGAACTTAAATTATTTATACATAAGAAAAGAGCAAATAGCCCCATTTATAAGTGGACAAGAAACCTGAACAGAAACTTCTATGAAGATGACAGATAAATGGCAAAAAAACTACATGAAAAAAATGCTCATTGTCCCTAATCATCAGAGAAATGCAAATCAAAACCATTCTGAGATATCATCTAACCCCAGTGAGACCATCCTGGTGTGGATGTGGAGAAAAGAGGACACTGCTACACTGCTGTAAACTAATACAACCTCGATGAAAAGAAGTATGGAGAATTTTCAAAGAACTAAAAGTGGACCTTCCATTCAATCCTTCAATCCCTGTAGTAGGTATCTACCCAGAAGAAAAAAAAATCATTTTACCACAAGGACATTTGCACTAGAATGTTTATTGGAGCTCAGTTCATAATTGCCAACACGTGGAAGCAACCCAAGTGCCCATCAACCCATGAATGGATCAACAAACTGGTATATGTATTCCATGGAGTTCTATTCAGCCACAAGAAAGATGGAGACTTTATATCTTTTGTGTTTATCTGGATGGAGCTGAATGGAAGTAAAGTATCATAAGAATGGAAAAGAAAGTATCCAATGTACTCAATACTAGTATAAAACCAATATATAAACAGCCTCGAGCCCACAGGTACACAATGTGAGGGGGTTCAGCACCCTGCAGGGCTCAACTACAACTTGAACTTTACCTTAGAAATGAGAACAATGTAACCTAAACATTTATACCTTCATAACAATCTGAAATTAAAAAAAAATTTTTAAGACAAAAGCTGGCCAACAACAACAACAAAAAGTGTGGCAAAGTCAACCATCTTTGGTATTTTGGCCAGGGTTAGGCTTGAACCCACCACCCCTGGTATATGGGGCTGGTGCCCTACTCCTTGAAACACAGGCGCTGTTCAAAAGTCAACCATCTTTGGAACAAAGATTGCATAATATCTTCAGACCAACCTGTAAAACAGGCTGGAATATAGCTAAATCCAGACCTGCCACCACATTGCTTCTGAATTTTTTTTTTTTAATAATTTTATTGAATCATAATTATGTACATTGGTGCAATCACAGGGCACGATTCATATACATTCAGAAATATTTTAGAACACTGTAAATGTAGCAGGCAGACAGCCCTCAGAATGGGAGAAAATATTTGCAGGTTATGCCTCAGACAAAGGTTTAATAACCAAAATACACAGAGAGTTTTATCACTTTTTTAATACCCCATGTTAAAGGCTGGTAGACTACAAATTTAATTCAATATCTATACTATAATGAAATGTTAAGAAATTTATTGATGCAAATTATATTACTAAAGAATAAAGTTACCTAAGTGTTCTGATTTGATTATTGCACATTGTATGCACATATCAAAATATCACATATATCTGAGAAATATGTACAAATATTGTGTATTAATAATAAAATAAAACGAAAAGTTATTGTTATGGATTTCCCAAAGTGAAAGGCATGCCACTCAGTGGATAGAAGGCAGCATTGCAGAAAAGAAACAACTAGGAAAAAAAAAAAAGAATAAAGTTACCATATAAAGCATAAATATATAAATACCACATTTGCCATGGATAATGAGTATGTTTTTATCCAAATTTTTAAGGGAAAAATATGTGCATTATAGAAGGTAGGATAGCTTGGGAATGGGGAGCCCAGCAGACCTCCTGGGGCTGCCACCTCCCACCTGTGTCCACCGAGCACATGGGATTCTTTTCTGGAGGATCTAGGGTCCGTTGGGGGCCTGCTGGAGCTGCTTCTACCACTGGGGCAGGAGTGGTGGTGGGACTAGTGAGGCCGGGCTGTGGTTGTGACAGAAGGGGCTGAGGGCCGGCAGTGTGGAGGGGACTGGGAACGGGAGGGGACCTGCCTGGCTGCCCACAGGAGTGGTGCTGAGACTAGTGAGGCGGGCTGTGGTTGTGACATAAGGGCTAAGGCCCAGCAATGTGGAGGGGACCGGGAACGGAAGAGGACCTGCCTGGCTGCCCAAAGCCTGAGCAGCCTTATAAGATTCCTGCCTGGTTAGCAGTCCCCATACCGTGAGGGAAGAACTCCCAGGAGAGGGGAAAGGGGCAGCCTTCACAGAGCTTGCTGCTGCGGGAGGGTGGCTCAGTCTGCACATTTACCAGGGGAGTGTTCATGCTCCCTAGATGTCCCTCCCTGCTGAAAGCCTGCTGCTTTCTTGAGGGGCATTTTCCTGAAAGTTGAGGCCAAAAACGTGGGTGTGCATTATACACAGGAGCACATTCTATGCGGGAAAATATGATAGTCTATTTACCTCAAAAATGATCAGGAAAATATTTTTAAAATTAGTATTATAAATTTATTTTTAGATGGTCAAGAGTTACCTATAAGTAAAATAAGTTATCTAATATTTACCTTAAGTACAATGCTATCATTATTATTATTAAGCTTCTAGGAATGTTCAGATGAATTTCATAAGCAAGAATGTGCTTATGTGTATGCACTATTTCCTCATTTCTGATAGTATGACATAAACTATGACATATTTGATTCATATATGTCACAGACATACAGAATTTGTAGTAGGTAAATGGAAAGAGTATTTGTAAACTAGTTCTTCCCTAACCTGGCTTTACTACTTCCTTAACCAAGAACCTTATTGTTGTAAATAGCAAAGAACACCTTCTTTTTGCTCATCCCTGGTGTTATAGGTGAATCCTGAGTTTGGTTTACAGCCCTGGGCTGAAGAACCTGGGGAATTTGACTGCAGAGAGGCCTAGCTTCATGGGACACTAGTGTCATGTTCTGTTCTTTGTATTGTGTGAGTCATCGATATCAGCGTTCAGTGGCTAAGAAGTAGCATTAAGTTATTATTTGATGATACTTCGTGCAATCCAGAAGGGTAATCTATCTTCAGTGAGAGTTTGAAAATTATAAAAACTGGTCCAGAGAGGGAGAATTGATGCAGGACAATTGGCACCCTAGCCAGCTCAGCGGGGCTGGTGGACCTTCTGCCTCCTCCTTGGCAGTGTCGGTGGTGTGGCAGCCAGCTGAAGAGCCAGCAGGCTGGATGACAGGCAAGGAGGGGGACCTCCAACCTCCACCAGAGGCTCCAATTGCCAAAAAGGCAGGACAACTGCTGAGGAGACACCTGTGTCTTGGTGTCTCCTTCACTTCACACTTAAGACTAAATGTGGAACCCCCATCGCCTATGCCTAGGTCAATTTCTTGTGAATTTCCTAGGCCTCAATCCCATGAAAGGACTGTATCCATTCATTGATACATTCATTCTCCTTGCCTCTGGTGGAAGGGACTGTATTCATTTGTTTCCTGGCCAAGGAACCCATACACCTATATATATACCTTGAGACTGAAGGCCTAAAGGAGGAGATGGGGAAAGACTGGGAGAGAAACGGAGAGAGCTTCTCTCTCCCCACTAGAATTTTCTCCCTCTAACAGATGCCTTAATGTTTTCTGTATTCTTTTCTTTCTTTTCTGTGAATAAATTCTG
>CAUYON010008334.1:0-36036 GCA_963573935.1 Arctocebus calabarensis | reverse complement strand
ACTACCACACACCCAGTGTACAGCGTTGGAAAGTCCTTGGGTGATTGGCCCAGTTGAAGAGGTACCAATCAATTGTCCCAGCCAGTACCAACCTCAAATCAAAGAGTTGAAAAGTCTCTGGCGACTAGACAGCAGAAGTCTGCTGGCAGCTTTACTATAACTCGCTCTAGGGTTCTGTGAGCTCAGGAGGGCCCCCTCAGCCAGTAAATTAGCCTGCGAAAGTTGATGCTTCTTTCCCCGCCTTGCCTCTCTGTCACACCCAGTCTCTGGTAACCCTGCAGGGCTGTGGTCCAGTTCCCTCCAATGAGCAGATGCTCTAGTGGTTTACACCTTCCTGGGTCACACGAGGCTCTGTGGCTCCTCAGCCAGTCCACCAGTTACATCAGTGGTGGCAGCGGGCCTGACAACCTGAGTACTTGATAGGGGCTGGGGCAATTCACTCAGTTCCAGCCCTGCCCCTGTTTGATGTAAAGTTGATGAAAAAGCTGATAGAACAGAACAAGTTCGCAGAATTTCTGCCTTGTGGAAGAGACACTGGGCTGCCAACAATCCTTACTCAGTCTGTAAGCTTCAGCCCTTTGTCTCAGCTGTCATCCCCTGAGGGCCAGGTGTGGCTGAAATTTAGCAAAGCTTTCTCAGCGCTGGGCTTGGTGCCTCAGGGGACCGCCTCTCCACTTGGCCTGCCACCTCTCAGCTCCCTCTCCTCTCACCGCTCCCGAGCCGGGAAAACAGCACAGACCAGCGGCAGCCCACACCCTGTCCACAGCCCTCAAGAAAGTGTCCCAGAATCTGGACTCCGTGAGGGACAGACCTCCAGACCTCAGGGTAAGAGTGGAGGGGAGTTCTGGGAGTTCCAACTTGCAGGTAGAAAATATATACAGTTTTTATAAAGCTTTATGCCTGGCAGGAGAGTGCTGCAGCATCCTACTAGGGGAAGGGGGTCCAGTTTTTAGAGAGTCTCTCCCATGGGGTAGAGTGGGAGGACATCTGAACTCTTCTCGTTTGTTTGTATGGAGATATGGAGTATACGATGAGCTGTTCTCTTATGGGAGGGGACTCCTGTCTGCTTGGTGATGTGCTCTGTACCTTTCATTTGTATCCTTGGGGTTCAAGGTCGCTCCAGCAGGGTTGATGTGCTTTCCTCGACCTTGTCTCTTGGCTCAGCTCCAAACTGTTGGCTTTCTTGCTAAATTTCTGTCCTTTAACTCTCCTTCTGGACAGAAGCGTCTGCAGAAAGCTGGCTACAGATTGCCATCTTGGCTCCTCCTCCTGTATGATATATTTTTAATTATGTTTACTGATCTGAATTTTATGGAAAAGTTTCTCTTCTCATCTTTATAATCCACTTTGCATGTTTTGAAGGGTAAATACTGGGGGGATCTCTAATTTGGAAGTGTTAAATTATTGAGTGAAATCATAGGATTAATTTATTGAAGATATTGAAGGTATATTAATTTATACCTGAAAATTAAAGAAACAAAAATAACACTTAAGGTAAAATACATGAGGGAAAACTCTTGTTGCCATCCTGAGACCCTGCAAAACAGATGGAACTGACTCTCCAGCTTCTGTTTGGGTACCTGCTGTTTAATTATACCCTAATTAATTAAAGGAAAGACTCCTGTGTGGTTTCAGTAGTAACGAGCAGGAGGGCAGTCAGAGACACTTGAATTTAAAAGACTCCACATTAAGACTAATCTCAGGAAAACAGTTACTACTTATCTATTGTTGTCATTTTCCAAAAGCAACTATCACAACAACTAATTGACTTCGTGATACCCCAAAAAGTACAAAGTACATCTTCTTTTCCATGGCCAAATTTCACCAGTATTTTATTTGTCTTCAAACAGTCACTAATAAATACAGCAGAACTTCTGTAAGTTGACCATTCCAACTTAAGGAGGTGGTCAATATAGTGAGGTGGTCAACTATAGAAGTTCCTCTGTTTTAGGAAATGTATGAGCACTTTCTGGACCACAGCAGTGCACATAAATATAAGTTTCAACATGTATTTCTTTAGTGATTATTATTTTTAAAATTGTTACATTCTTTGCTTTGAAAGCTCTTTTCAGCAAATACTTATACAGGTTGAGGTTTCACCAAATTGATTTCTCAACTGAGGAAACTTCTTTTAAAAATAGCATGCAAATACAGTGAAACATACTCAAATGAATAGAATGGTATGTGGAGGCATCACACCAATCAGGCATTCAGCAACAATTCATGGCCTTGCCATCCACGTTCCGTGTGTGTGTGTGTGTGTGTGTGTGTGTGTATGTTCTATTGTGTGGATACTTGTTCTCTGGCTGTTTGATTTCTGCTTTTTTTACACAGTTGTCATTGGAGTGTTGTCAACATGTTTGCTAGCTGTACAGCAAAAGACAGAAAGGCACATTTTGTAGAAAACCAATTGACAGGTAAATAAAGCACATGTTCATAGTATGCACCGGGTAGAGTTGTGTGGATGTATTTATGAATTTAAATGTCTTCAATGGGTATGGTAATCTATGAGCCAAAGAAACATTTGCCAGAATAACTCTTGTGTCCATTAACTATATATGTGCTTTTGGGAAACTTTAGAAAATATATTTATTTATCTTATTGTTTCTTTACTGATTGAGGAAATTTTGTAGAATAGTAAGAAATCTAGTGTCACATATCATTCAATGTAGTTTTAGGGCCAAAGTCAATTTATTTAGTCAGATAAAAACACATACACCAAATCTGAGTCTCTAGTCACGCACATGCAATGCATACTTATAAATCTGAAATAAAATCGGAAAAATGAAAATAAAGTTTCCTTTATTTCTCATATGTTTAAATTTGGGGGGTAGTAAATGATCAATATTATTGATATTAGCATATAGTTGTCACTGTAAAAAGATTATTTGAGATTATTCATTTATATTAATGTGAGTTACTGATATTATTAATGATTGAAGTGGATGAAGTGGAGTTCTTTCTCTTTTGCTCCATGTAGGAACCTGGGAAGAATTGATACATTTCCTTAATGTAAACTTGAAATATTCAATAAATAATATCACATAATAAGGAGTAATAATCTAGGAGTTACTTTTATTGCATAAAAAGGTATTACACTGAATATTGTTTGGGATCCCAGAACAGTGGTTTGCAAATCAATTCATGTTTACACATAATCTGGACTGACCATAATAGGAGGCTTTATGTGATACACACAGCTATAGAAAGAAGAAATGACACGTCCAGATACTTGACCATTAGCATTTTGATTAATTCTCAACTCCATAAAAGGCTAATATTATTTTATACTTTGTCCTATAAAAGCAAAAATGAGAAACAGAATATATTGGATAAGTCACAAATAAACAGTACAAAATAGTATACAATTAAATGCTGATTTACCCGCAAAAGGTGATATGAATATGCTCAGACCATTGATCATCATACTCTTTGTCTCACAGAATGTTGTCATCTATTTGTTATTGTCTTTTTTGATAGCATTCACGGAATTCCAAGCCAGAAGTATATCATGGCCTAGAAGGAGTTAAGATTGACAACTGTTAGAATAAATACATTGGTGATACAGGAATAATAAGTGAGCAGAGAAAAGAAAATGGGGCAACTTTATTCCATCCCTCTCTTTCTGGAAAAATACAATATGATATACATTTTTGAGGACATGTGATAATAATTTCAACATAAAGATATCAGTATATTTCAATTATATGTTTTCTTTTTCTCTAGAGCTCTGAAAATTTCAGCATCCTAATAAGATATCTAGGTAGCTGCCCAGCCTCAGACCCTGAAGGAGATTACTTTGCCTGATTTCTAAATGACAGCTTCTCACCAGCTGAAACTGCCAATCATGCTTTTCTGAGCCTCTGCTGTTGTGTGCAGAACCTCTGATGGCTTCATAGTGCAAAGATTCCAGAGGAAAAGTGGGCAGGATCTTTCTGTGCTGTTTTCCATATGCAGACGCTGGTTTGGCAGTTTGGCTGATGGCTCATTTCTCTTTGGAGAAAAGGACCAATTTTTAAAAAAAATCAGATAATTCTCTGAGGTTAAGTATTTACATAAGGTTTTTTTAATTTAAAGCTTTTGCAGCTTCAAACTACTTGTGCACTGAGCCTGATTTCTCTGGAACACTTGTATAAGAAATAATCTCTAGACAATTTTTACAAAGTAGAGACGATTTTATATCTGAGAGATAATATTCTAAGAACTCTTGTTATAGGAGAGAGGAATAGGGACAGAGAAAGAAAGAAACAAGGAGGTAGGGAGAGAACATAGTACAAAAAGAAACAGATGAAAACTTATTTTTAAGCTTCTCTAAATCCTTTTCTAAATGTCTTTTCTCTTATATCTGGTATTAACCAAGGTCAAAGTATCTTAAATACCTTTCATTATCAGCTTGGTCTGGGCTGCTCCACTGTAGTATGAAGTGTTATATGATTTCTGAGCATAAACTGAGCGCTTCTTTACTCTGGAGCCTGCCTTCAATGAATTTTATGTTTCATTTATTTTTAGAAGACCATCAAGATCTTTGCTGTTAGAACAAAGGAGGCTATATTGGAGGCTGGTTGTCAATGGCTTTATTTCTCAATTCCACTTTTAGAAATACATCCTCATAATATATTCAAGTATTTCAGAAGCAATCAAATACCTTCTTTGTAGTAGTGGGAAATGTTAAAATTTATTCTCATGGAAACCATGCAGATTTACATGGGAGATGATGGGCTTTATGGGAGAAAGTTTTACACATGGAAGAATTTTTATTATATCCCAAGGTGGGTGTGAAGAGAATATATACTTGCCACTCCTGTTTTTTCATGTAATCTTTTTTTCTTCTCTGCTTCATATCCTAGAGGGCTAACTCTGAAATGCATCACCAGTTGATTTCAGCTAATGGGAAGCACCAGTCAGAGAGTGGAGAGTGGAAGGAAAAAGAGATTTGGGGATTCCTCACCTATTCTGTACTGACTTGGGCCCTACGTCTGGTCATAGGTTCATTCTTTGACAAGTACAGATCCTGCCAGCCAGCCCCTCTCCCGGGCTCTGGCCCTGACTGGGATAGACAGGAACACTATTTTCTCCTCTTTCCCATTCAGAGCTAGAAGCAGGATTTCTGCCTATCTGCTGATCTCTGCTCGTTCCAGTAGCTCCTGTGAACTTCATGAATCCTGACAAACCTCTGTTAGTTTTCCTTTGTGGATATCCTTCATCCAGATGTGAATTCATTTTCTTTTGGGTTCCTAAATAATGATACTAACAATAATATTAACACTAATAGGTGATGTTCACAGGATGCCTCTGACAAGTGGAACAGTACGATAAACCTTTTCTATGTGCTATTTAATTGAATCTTCTAAAAAATCTTAGGACATGATTATTATTATCTCTGTTTTACAGAGATTAAATTGAAGTTTAGAAAAATCATTGTCCAAGTTCTTCCTAGTTAGTTAGGAAGCATCATAATACAACCCCATCTATCTGCCTCTGAAGGCCGTGCTCTTAACCATTCTGCAATGCTGCTTACTGTATGAGACTTTTGAGTTGTGCTATGGTTTAGTATCAGCAAATCTAAATATTTAAAGTATAGTCTGTAAGTAATGAAGAAAAAACTCAAATTTAGTTAAATTCCACAAACATTTACTAAATCATTACTATACATTCAGTGGTATTCTAGAGTTTAAGAATGTACAGGGTGCCCAAAAAGTTTGTGTATAATTTAAACCAGTTTTACATTGTACATTGCACATGAACTTCATGGACACCCTTACAGATAAAAATATTCTGCTTCCCAATAGATTTGTAGTTTGATAGGAGCGTCAGACACCATAAAATCAGAAACTAAATGATGTTTTGCATGTAAAAATATAAATATTTACAAGTTACAGAGTAATAATATTGAAGTAGAACTGTGTACATTTCTAGAAATTCTTCAGGATTTCATAGTTAGTTGGTTGAAAGATGCCTGTTGGCCATGGATTTCCAGTTCACAGACCTTACCTGGACTTATCCAATGAATTTACACTGTTTCACATTCACAATGATATGATTATTTTTGTCATTCAAACACACATATCTTCTCTCTTCTATGAAATGCTTTATTTATAGATAGACATTCTTTGGAGATGGAAATATTAGAATTTATGGGATAAAATTCAATTTGATCAACCTCCAATTATACTTAAAGATAAGAATAAAAAACTAGAATAACAGAACACAGGCTATGTTTTTCTTCTGGATCCATTTTCCTTGGCACCAATGTTAAGGTACTAAGAGTTTAGTAGAATACAAGCACCAAATTTTGTCTAAGTTCATAGATTATAAAATTCACAAGTATTTAACATATTCCTAAGAAAGAAATGATGTTGGTTTTAATCTCTTACAGTGCTTTCTTATTACTTAGATGTCTTGTTTTGTATTTATTGAAAGTCATTTTAAGAGTATACTTTCTTGCACAAGTTAACAGTTGTATGTATACATAAAAGAAAAAATGAAACTAAATAATTTGTTGAATCTCCTCCCATTAAGAGATTGAACTTTTGAATTTCTTTTTGCCTGAGCATCACTGCCCATATTTTTGGAAGTCAAAAATACTCCAAACCCAACTTTTGGAGGTCAAAAATACTTTTCTCATCTTTAAAATAGTGATAATAATAGCATCTCTCTCATGGAGTTGCTGCAAGTGTTAGGTGAAAGGAGGCATGCAAAGGTATATCATAAACACTCAATAATATTAGTTATAATTTTACTCTTGTTATTATATTCCTGGCAGCATCTGACAAGTGATCTGCAAGTGGTGAAAGTCTGTGTTAGTAGAGAGGTAGTCATTTTGCCTCACTCTTTTCCATCTGATTGCTCTACCAATAGTTGATAGACTGTTTTGTCATGAAAGCTACAAACAAGGCCAGGTCAGCTCTTTGATTATGATTAAGTTCATAACTTCTCTATGCCTTTCTTCTTTGTAAAAAAGAAAAAAAAAAGATAAGCATCATTATCTCCAATGATCATCTGTTATAAATATCAATTTCATAAATTTTGGTTGACTGTTTCTTAAGCCTCCTTTCAATGAGAAGAGAATATTAATGTTGCATTCATTTTCCAGAAAGACCATGACTTGTTTCCTGGAGTCTCAAAGTAAAGGCTCATGAAATAAAATAGCAGGATTTTAATGATTCTTTATGGCACTTTTTAGTTAGGTGCCAAACATCAGCATGTTAAAAGTAATTTTGCTATGTACCTCTGGGATGGTAGAGCTGTGCCTATGGAAAAGAGCACACTCTAAATTAAGAAGCAAATCACAGGGTTCTAAGCAACAGCAAACAATATTCAAATAAGCCTTTGCATGGCTTTTGGCAAGGGTTGAGGGCCATAGCTGTGTCTCCTGATGGAGTCGGTCATGTGAAGGTGTAAAGCTGATATTTAACCTTGGTGTCACTGGCCAATGATGATGGGTAATTCATTCACTGTTCCCTCATCCCTACATCTTACATGTTCAGAGTTCATTGGAATGCAAGAGGTTGACACATGCAGCTCTGAATAGATTTTTCTCCTGTTTAGGCCACTAAAAATTGTTTTATAGGAATATTGATTCTGTCCTCCAAATTTCGATAATTCGTAGTGAGTTTATTTGGTTTTCCCTACAGATTAAGTAGCTTTTCTTTCCCTCCCTTTGATTGCTTTAAAAGTGAAATTGTGAGTTGTTACTTAAAAAAAATATTACAAACTTAAAGAAGCCATCTCTTCCTTTTGCATTTTCATCCACCCATATTTCTCCCACTTTTATTACCATTAGGCAAACAATTAAATGAATACATAAATAAAAGCCCTCTACCCAGTTAAGATTTATTTCATGAATATTTTACTGGGAAAACTTTTATTTATAGATATATACATAAATAAAATAAAATTAGCGAAAATATTTTTAACCTCATCTCCTTATTTTCTAAATTTAAGGCACATTATTCCTTCTAGGTCATGAAAGGACAGTATGGCATGACAAGTATATCTGCTTGCCTTGGATGGGCACTAAAAGTATCTGTTCCTTATAATGGTTATCTACATTAATAGCTACCTGAAAAACTATGGCCTTTTAAAGAGTTATTGGCAAAAAGGAAGTGAATGCATGTGTTAATATTATATGGTAGCACCTAATATTTTTCTGAAACTCATCAAAGTGGGAGAAAATAATTAAATATAAGTTAAAGTCAGTTAAATATAAGGTGATTTTGGAAATGCTGTGGGAATTTTTTCTTTGGTACTTTTTCTCTATATTCTTTCCATGTAACTTTGCTACTTTTGAAGTGTGAAACCAGTATATTTCCATAGAGGATAAAAGGAACTCCAAATACTTCAGTTGTTTGCATTCTATATACCCTGAAAAGGCACAAATATAATATTTATGCTAACTTACAGGGAATTTTTGATTTAACAAAAAACTTTATTTTTTTTCATATCAGTACCTGCTGTACATAAGGATTGCTTACAAATAATTTATGTTTTTATTAAGATACTACTATAAAGATTCAGAAAAGAAGGGAGAGAAATTTGAAACAAGATTTTTAGGAATAACTGACATTTTAAGATCGAAGAGGAATATTCTTAAAACTTTATTCATAAAATAAGTCAATTTTATTTATTTTTTACACTTTCTAAAATTTCAGATTTATGAGGTTACAAATGATTAGGTTACATTGTTTGTATTTGTTAGGTGAAGTCCAAGTTGTAGCTGAGACCTTCATCTAGGGGGTGTGCTGTATACCCTTACACTGTGCCCATTTGGTGAGTGCTTCTCAATCCCCCTCTAATCTCTCATCTCTCCCCTGCCTCTTTGCCGTACCCACCCCACTTGAATTGAATTGTATTTTTCTCTCATGTGAGCATTTAGTTGTTTATTGGTTTCATATAGTATTGAGTACCTTGGATCCTTACTTTTCTATTCTTGGGATACTTTACTAAGGAGAATATTCTTCAGGTCAATTCAAGTTAATGCAAAAGATGTAAAGTCTCCATCCTTTTATGGCTGAATAGTATTCCATGATGTATATATACCAGAGTTTATTAACCCATTCATGGATTGATGGACAATTGGGTTGATTTGATGTCTTGGTGATTGTGAACTGAGCTGCAATAAATATTCCAGTGAAAATGTCCTTATGGAAGAATGATTTTTTTGTTTTGAGTAGATACTTAGTAATGGGATTGTTGGATCAAATGGAAGGTGTGCTTTTAGCTCTTTGAGAATTCTCCCTACTTTTTTTCATAGAGGTTGTATTAGTTTGCAATCCTACCGATAATGTAAAAGTATGTCCTCCTCTCCAAATCAATATCAGCATCTATAGCTTTGGGAATTTAGGATATGGGCTGTTTTCAATGGGGTTAGGTGATATCTTGGAGTGGTTTTAATTTGATTTTCTCCAATGATTAAGGATGATGGGCATTTTTAAATGTGTTTGTTGATCATTTGCCTGTCTTCTTCAGGGAAGGTTCTGTTTATGTCTCTTGCCCAGTGATAGATGGGTTGTTTGCTCTTTTATAGTTGCTTAGTTTTAGTTCTCTATAGATTCTAGTTATCAGTCCTTTGTCAGATTTGTAGCATGCAAATATATTCTCCCTTTCTAAAAAGTTGTCTGTTTGCTTTAGTTATGCCCTTAGCTTTGCAGAAGCTTTTTAATTTGACCGTATCCCATTTATTTATTTTAGGTATTACTGCAATCATCAAAAGGGTCTTCTTCATCAAATAGCTTCCCACAGTGATATCTTCAAGAGTTTTTCCCATGCTTTTTTTTAGCATTTTTATCTTTTTGTGTCTTAAATTTAAATATTTTATCCAGTAAGAGTCGATTTTTGTAAGTGGCGAGAGGTGTGGGAATCCAGTTTTAGTCTTCTACATGTGGCTAACGAGTTACTCCAGCATCATTTACTACATAGGGATTCTTTACTTTATATAAATGTCTTCAGTGGAAACTACAAATGTGCACTGTCTAATCTTTATAACAAATTTATTATTCCACATTGCTAAATTGCAGTTTCACTCCCTGAAAAAATCTTGACACTGAAATTGATGTGAAAGTGGTCTAGGGAAATAATAACATTAAGGATGGATCATCTAAATATTTTCTGGGCTACCTAGGTTTGGTTTGCTGATCTGACTAAATTGAACAGTTTAAATTGTATATGTGACACTTTTACCAGTGGATACTGGTAGTCCATGTTATGCTTTGGCACAGCAGTTATACAAAAATCTAATGGCTATATAAAGCAAAACTTTATCTCAAGTTATACTGATTAGGACATTGTTTTGAAAACAAAGAGTATAATGGTGGTTGTTTGTCATGAGTATATTCGAGACTTCGGTGACATGCTGAATGCAAGGTTTTAATTCCTCCCCTTAAATTCTGATTAAAGAAGCAGAAATTTAGAACTTTGCCCTTTAAAAACCTGTTAGCTCCTTAAAGCACAGGGCTGAGATTTCTGAGAACTAAACTTTAAGTCTGATCATGACAGGGGCTGAAATGCCACGATAAACTCATACATTCACAGAATTGCTCTTATTTAACTTAGGCTATTGATTCTGGAAGACTTCTCCCTATAAATTAGGAGAGCACATATAAGAAGATTTCAATAAAGTTGGAAAATTAGAATTCCAAATTTGCCTAAGTCTCCTATGTTGCAGAAGTAGTTCTTTCTTCCATGACCGAAGAAGATTCTCTCTCTTTGACTTAACTTGTAATAGTGATCCTTGGGTAGTAAGGAGATACTTATCTTTATGAAGATGTAACATAACCAATTTTCATTTTTTCTAGACCTATAACCAGACTTCAGTCATAGAAGGACTCAAGAGGTAGAATATAGTTTAAAACATTCACGACATTTACCCTCCAGGTATGGGAATAGATCTGAAGACTTCAGGATCAGGAAGGAAAAATATACAATATTGGATCAGACTAACTGTTGATATGTTGCCATTAAGTATAGGTTCTGAATTCAAGGAATAGGAGTAACTCTAACAGATTTTTTTGGAATGTTAGCTATACATTGAATTCAAATGTGTCCTAAATGAAGTTGAAAAGTCACAACCTCCATGGTGCACTATAGAGGAAGATATTCCAAGGCTAAAGGAGATCAGAATTCTGGAATAACTATCATGAAAAACTCATTCATTCAATTTCTTATAATACTTGGAATATCCAGAGATTATTTCCTTCCCCAAGGCTGAGAGAAATACATCCTGAAACAGATTAGCTATTCTTTGCAAGTAGTAACGACAGTGGGAACTACTGCCCTTGATCTGCCTCAACAGGGTTGATGGCTTTCTTGGGTAGCATGGGCCCATGAATGGTACTTAATTGACATAGGAAAGTTTGGTACATTTATTATAAATGTTAATAAAAATAGATACCAAACAGAGCCAAAAATATTGTCAAAATAGCTTGAAGGCCAGAGATCAATGGTCTTGGCTAACTGTTTACGATCTTCTCAGAACCAATAGCTACTTCAGTCTTACTTGCTATGTATAAATGGAAACGCTCTAGGTTTGCTGGATAGACTCCTGACTTGAATTACCATAATAAACAATTTCAACCTCTCAACAAATTCTCAGATTTGATGCTTTTCACAAAATCAGAACACCTTGAATGTGATTGGATGATTAAGGAAGCTACCCACCATTCTAAAAATTATACTGTAAATCTTCTTTCTATCCTTCCCTTAAGGGGTTTACATTCATTTGCCATGGTAGTTGTACATTGGAGAAGATATAAGAAGAATTTGGGGAGAATTTGGCTCTGAACTTCCACTAATATTTTTGGAATCAATTCCTCAGTATGGTTTATCAAACTGCTTAAGAGTTTTTGAAGGTCAGGTGATTGATGAAGTATTATTGAAGGTCCATTTTACAGCAAGTTCAGTGAGTTCTTGAAGCAAATCTGTGGCTATTTATTCAATTCTAGAAGTCATATTGGAACAAACATGCTCAGCAACTGAAAGAACACAAACATATACCATTTTTTTTCTTTCATTACATATCTTTCTTTAGGAATAATTTTATATCTTCTTAGAGGAATATATTCTTTTTAAAGGTCATTATGTTAAGAAAGGCAAAATGCAAGAACTGCCTCTGACTATTATGTAGAAAACCAAAGGAATACTACATCCTGGAAATTTTGCAATGATTAGTGCCATTATTAAAGGTCTGAAAGATATGCAGTATGGTGAAACTCACCACATTCTCATTCAACTCATCTATTTGGCCTGCACAGAAGATAAATGGATCTCACAGATAAATTATCAAAATCTTAATTAGCTGGTGGCTTGAATTATAGCCACCATTTTAGATATAATTTTGATACTGGAGCAAATAAGCATTAGCACCATCCTTATACTAATTGATGTTACCAATGTTGTTTTGATTTATTTGTAGGATCTCTGTGATTTAGAACTGTTTGCTTTCACCTGGAAGGGCTCATTGTCTTATCCTAGGGTAATACCAGCTTTTCAGCCCAATGTCATAATCATGCCCATAAATAATCTGATCATCTTTCCATTTCAGAGCACCATTAAACCATTCAATTAATGATATAATTCTCATTGGATATGATAGGAAGGAAGAAGTAATTTCTCTAGACAGGTTGATAATAGATTATACATGTGTACTAGGTAGAAAGCAATAAATGCCATAAAAATTCAGTGATCTGCCCCTTCAGAGAAATTTCTGGAGTACAACTATCTGGGGCATGTCTAGATATGCCTTCCAGGGTGAAAGATAAATTGATATATCTAAAAATGGGCTCATACTTATGGAATTTATTGATTTCTCATGATCTCTATCACCCTAAAGCAGATAGCACAATAGAACAGCCTTTAGGAGATTTAGTTACTAGGCCAGCAGGGTACATCCATTGTTGGGACTGGAATGATACTCCCTAGGATGCAGTATATGTTATAATTTGGTGACCAATATTTGGTGCTAATTCTCCCACAGCAAATATTCAGAACTCAGGATATAAGACATAAAATGTGTGTTAATTCTTTCACTCCTACTCCCAGAGAATGAACTGTTAGTCAAAGTTGTACTTTCTGTCCTCATGCCTTGGGCTCTGCTGCTTGATATGTTTTTCTTCTCAAGGGATGACTAGTTTTGTCAGAAAAGATAGCAATTGTTTTATCAACCTAGAAGTTGAGAGTGAATTTGATCACTTTATAATTCTCATGATAGTGAATAAACTGGCAAAGAATGGTCAAAGTACTGTACTCTCTGGGAAAATTGGTCCTGACTCTTAAGGAGAAATCAAGCTGTTATCATGGGATAAGGAGATGTATGCCTGGAATGAAGTAGATAACTCCAGGTATTCTGTATATAGTTAATGGAAAAATACAACTCAATATAAGGGTGACTGCTCATGCCCAGACTTTTTATAATGAAGGTTTATGTCATCCTCCTAGGCAAGAAACTAAGACTTTCTTAGGAGGTGGCTGAAAATATAGAAATGTCTAATTATTAATATTAACTCTGTATTTATACTATGTATTCCTTGTTTTGATATGAATATGTGTACATAGACTCATCAGTTCTGTTTTGACCTGTATTTCTTCAACATATCAGAGAATGTGTTATTATTTTTAACCTTATTTGACATTGAAAGTATAACTCAGAATAGAAAAGAATACCATCTCAAAAAGGGATAAAATGACACTAGAACTAGGGCTTTTATCTTTTTTCCTTTTTTTGAGAGTACTTTGGACTGAAATTTGTCCTTCCAAATTCATGTGGTAAAGTCCTAATACCCAATGTAATGGTAATTGGAGATGAGGACTTTCAGGAGGCAATTAAGGTTAGATGAGGTACATGAGGGTGGGCCTTTGTGATGGGATTAGTGGCATTATAAAAAGAGGAAGAGAGCAAGTTAGAGAGATATCATTATTTCTCTTTTGTGTAAAGGCACAATGAGAAGGAAGCTGTCCAGTAGCAAGGAAAGGGGCCCTTAACAGGAACTAAATTATCAAGTACCCAATCTTGGGCTGCCTAAACTCCAGAAATGTAAGTAATAAATGACTGTTATTTATGCCACAAGTCTCTCTGTGCTTTGTTATAGGAGCCTAAATTGTATAAGACAGAGAGAAGATTAGCATGCTTTTGGTTTTGTAAAGTTCAGGTTTGTCAGGTTAGAAAGGATAAATGACTTTTATCTGTCTTTAGGGCTAAGTATAGTTAAAAGATGTATGTATTCATCTCAGTTTAACAAAGGACAAATGGATTGTTTTCTTATTTTTTCAATTTAAATAAGCTCAACAACATTTTTTATAATTCCAGTCCCTGTAATGTACTCAGGTTAGAGTTGATCACAAGAGAAATTTCTGTGACACTTGAAAGATAAACGTAAAATCAGTCATTCCACTCTGAAGGTTGGAGATTGGCACCAGAGAGAGCTTCAAGCTCTGTGTGTTGTTACTGATGTCTCTTGGGGTAGGGCCTGTAGCTGCTTGAGATATATAGATGTCTTTCAGCTTCTTCCTGGGCCAGGTTATTGTTCAATTTAGAGGCAAATGGCATATGCTTTTTCTGCAGATTATACAGGTCTTTGAAGTAGGAAATGTTGAGAAAGAAACATGGATTTCAATTTATTACTTTTTTTCATGGGTCCCTATTTGCCTCAGTTCTCTCAAACTTCATATTTGGCTCTACTTTCATCAGGTTGACTCTGGTAATGTATTTTCTGCTTTACCTACTATCAGAGCCAGAAAAAGTTGCCTCTAATAAACAGTTCACCAGCTTTCATAATTTTATTAGGTCTCATCCCTCTAGTAAATCCATGAATTCACGTAATTCCTAGTGGTCCTCCTTCCTTGAATAAGCCCTACCCAATAAACACACATTCCACATTAATAACCAGTAACATAGATTTTATAAATCTTTAGAAATGCATCAGTGGTACTTTCACTATCTCTATAATTTATGGAAATTGAGCCAAATTTTGGGTGCCACATTCAGGAAAGAAATTTAAATGATAGAACTAAGACATTAATTACCCTGTTGTTGCCTAGCAGAGCATGACCTACAGAACAACGTGACACCAAACCTGCATTCTAGCACTTTGCCATGAACCTGCTGGCTATGAGCTGTCCTACAATGCATGCTGCATTATGCCTGGACCTGGGTATAGTGAATGCTGACAGCTCAGACACTGGTAGCCACTGCTTGGATAGACTCACTCAGCATCCACTGCTACTGCTGAGGAACGACTGAGGCAGAGCAATCTCCTACAACATCCACCATTACAAAGAGGGATTACCCAGCACCTGTACTAAGCTTCCAACAGTGACTAGGGACCAACCCACCACTTGACATGAAGACCCCCCAGCACTATCTTAGATGGGACAAACCACAGGGGAAGGGAACAGGGAAGAACAGCGATATTACAGCATCTCATTGTGTCTCCTGCTGGACCATCTTGCAGAACAGGGCACAAATGCTCCACCTAAGGATCTCATTTCACTAAGTAGGAGAGTCCCAACGAAGTAGAACAAGTGCACTGCAAAATTATCTAACCTGAACTGAAGAGGTTTCAGATGAAAAGAAACCAACAAAAGAATTCTGGCAACATGAAAAAACATGCTAGTTCAACACCCCCAAATTATCACAGTAGACCTACAGCAACAGAACTCAATCAAAAAGAAATTGTTGAGATGTCAGACATGGAGTTTAGAATATGGATAATAAATAAGATGAATGGGATTGAAGAAAAAGTTGAAAACACACAAAGAACCCCCCCCAAAATTTGAGGACATGAATGAAAAAAAAGTTACTAAAGAGATAAATAGCATAAGAAAAGATATAACAAAAGTTAAGAAATGGAAGAGTCATTTAGGGATTGCAAAATAGACCAAGTAGAAAGAATTTCAGAGCTTGAACAAAAGAATTTCAAACTAAGTAGAAGAGGCAGAAAAATAAAAAAGAATAAAGAAGAATGAACAGTCACTCAAAGAAATATGAGATTATATAAAGTGAGACAACATATTTATTATGGGCATCCCTGAGGGAGACAAAGAAAAAGTAAAAAGCATGGGGAAATAATGTGAGAGAATTATTGAGGAAACTTTCCCTGGTATTGCCAGATATTCAGATAGGAGATGGTCATTAGACACTGGGAAGAGCCATAGAAATAGGTCATCTCCAAGACACATAGTTATCAACTTGGCCAGAGTCAAAATGGAGAAAATTCTATAAGCTGAAAGAGGAAAGCAACAACCAAACTGCAAAGGAAAACATATTAGACTAACAGGAGCCTTCTCAGCAGACCTTGAATGTCAAAGAGGGATTTCAGCACCATTTTTAGTATTCCCCAACTGAACATCTGCCAGCCAAGAATTTTTTACACCACAAAACTAAGTTTCCTATGTAGTAGAGAAATAAAGACTTTTACAGAAATAAATACAAAAGGAATTTTCTGATATTCCCTGCCTTACAGGAAATACTCAAAAGTGCACTACACACGGAACAGCACAATAAAGTACCCACTAGTGTACAAATACCTAAGAGACAAAGCCCATAGTTTTTATAAAACAAAGGCACACAGGGAAAAGTAAACAAGTTATTATTCTGATGAACAGAACAGTATCCCACATATCAATACTGACATTAAATGTAAATGGTCGTAAGGCTCCTCTTAAAAGGCACATATGGAGAATGGGGGGGGAGTGGCTGGATGGATGAAAAAGAATAACTAAGTATATGCTATTTCCTAGAAAAGCATTGAACTAGCAAGGACATGCACAGACTCAGAAAAAAAAATAATATTGCACAGAAAAGAAACCAAAAGTGAGCAGGGGTAGTCATTCTCTTATCAGAAAAAAATAGACTTTAACACAATAATTGTAAAAAAAGGCCAAAGTTGTCATTATATTATGATATAGTAACCAGTTCAGCAAGAAGACATAAGGATCATAAATATATATGTACCTTACATAGGAATTCCCAGATTCATAAAACAAATTGGAGTGGACATGAGCGAAGAAATTAACAATGACATCATAATCTTTGGGAATTTCAATACTGCACTAAGAAAACTGTACAGATCATTAACACATAAATCAACAAAGAAATACTGGACTGAAACTGGACTTTAGAACAAATGGACCTAAGAGACATTTATAGGTCATTCTATGTAAAACTATAGAATATATATCCTTCTTGGGACATTTCCCAAGACTGATCATATCTTTTTTTTTTTGAGACAGAGCCTCAAGCTGTCACCCTGGAGAGAATGCCGTGGCATGACAGCTCACAGCAACCTCCAATTCCTGGGCTCAAGCAAGTCTCCTGCCTCTGCCTCCCAAGTAGCTGGGACTACAGGCGCCCACCACAATGCCCAGCCATTTTTTGGTTGCAGCCATCATTGTCATTTTGTTTGGCGGGCCCAGGCTGGATTCAAACCTGCCAGCTCAGGTGTACGTTTGGCTGGCAGGCTTAGCCACTTGAGCCACAGGCGCTGAGCCGACTGATCATATCTTAAGCCACAAAACAAGTATCAGAAAATTCAGAAAATCTGAAAGCATCCATGTATCCTCTCAACCCATAGTGAATGAAACTGGAAATGAATTCCAAGAGAAAACCTCAATCGACACAAAGACATGAAAATTAAACAGCCTTCTGCTGAACAATCCTAGGGTAAAGGATAAAATTAATATGGGAATCAAAAGATATTCAATCTGAATTACAAGGGGTACATAAGCTTTCAAAATCTATGGGATAGAAAAAAATGCAGTGTTATGGGAAAAGTTCATAGCCTTAAATACTTACAGTTAAAATACAGAATGATCACTAATTATTAACTTGACAACACCTCACAAAGATACAGAAAAAGAACAATCCAAACCCAAGTTGGAGTCAGCAGCAGAAAAAAAAAATGGCCAGGAGTGGTGGCTCACGCCTCTAATGCTAGCCCTATGGGAGGCTGAGGTGGGTGGATTTCCTGAGCTCATGAGTTCGAGTCCAGCCTGAGTCAGAGGAAAACCCTGTCTCTAAAAATAGCCAGGCATTGTGGCAGGTGCCTGTAGTCCCAGTTACTTAGGAGGCTGAGGCAAGAGAACTGCTTAAGCCCAACATTTTGAGGTTGCTGTGAGCGGTGATGCCATAGCACTCTACCAAGGGTGACAAAGTAAGACTCTGTCTCCAAAAGAAAAGAAAAGAAAAGAAAGAAAAGAAAAAGAAAGAAAGAGAAGAATAAATAAATAACATAGCTCAGAGTAGAACTAAACAAAATGGAAACAAAATATGCAAGAGACAAAAAAAAAAAAAGGTTTTATTTGATAGTAAACAAAACTGATAGAGCACTAGACTAATAAACTATAAATAGAAGGGAAATGACTGAAATAAACTGAACCAAAAATGAAAAATGAGACATTATAATTTCTAACGGGGCAAGGGGGTGGAATCTATGAATACTGTAAATACTATACACACAAACTAGAAAGCATCGAGGAGATGAATAAAATATTAAAACATTCAATCTCCAAAGCCTGAATCAGGAAGAAATATAAATCATGAACAGACAAATAATGAGCTGCAAGATTGAGGCAGAAAAAAAAATCTACCAGCACTAAAGAAAACAAAAACAAAAACAAAAAACCAAGATCAGAAAGATTACCAGTCAAATTCCATCTGAACTATGATGAAGAAATAGGACCCATCTTACAGAAAGTATTCCATACCATTGAAAGAAATGTAAGAAATTCTTGATACTTCATTATGTGAAGCCAATATCACCTTGATAAGAAGACCATGAAAGGACATAACACTAAAGGAAAATGATAGACCAATATCTGTAATGAACATTGATGCAGAAATACTCAAGAAAATACTAGAAAATCAAATTCAACAGCACTTTTTAAGGATAATTTATCATAACCAAGTGGTTTTCTTCCAAGGGATCCAAGGATGGTTCAACATAGATGAATCAATCATTGTGATACATCACACTAACAAAGCAAAAACAACGAATTTATGATCATTTCAATAGACACAGAAAAAGCAGATGATAAAATCTGGCAAACTTTCATGATAAAAACCTTCAACAAAGTAGAAATAGAAGGACTATACTTTATCACTGTTAACACCATATATGACAAACCTACAGTCAACATTATACTGAATGTGGAAAAGTTGAAGGCATTTTCCCCTAAAAACTTGAAGATAAAGATGCCCACTGCCACCACTTCTACTAAATATCCTACTAGAAGTCATAGTCAGAGCAATCAACTAAGAATAAATAATAAAGGGCATTCAAATAGGGGGAAAGGTGGTCAAGTCATAGGTGATACAACATCATTAAAATGTATATGCTGTCCATAGTGATTTAGAATTAGATATGATTTTATCAAAAAGACACCCTCATTCAAATTTTTATTGTAGTAAAATTCAGAATTACAAAGAAATGGAATCAACCTACATGCTCATCAGCTCCTGAGTGGGAAAAGAAAAGAAAATGCAGTGTATGGGCAGCGCCTGTGGCTCAACGAGTAGGGCGCCAACCCCATATACCGAGGGCTGCGGGTTCAAACCTGGCCCTGGCCGAATTGCATCAAAAATTAGCCAGGCGCTGTGGTGGGGGCCTGTAGTCCCAACTACTTGGGAGGCTGAGGCAAGAGAATCACTTAAGCCCAAGAGCTGGAGGTTGCTGTGAGCTGTGACTCCACATCTCTCAATCGGGCAATAGAGTGAGACTCTGTCTCCACAAAAAAAAAAAAAAAAAAAGAAAGAAAGAAAGAAAATGTAGTGTTTACGAGTACTACTCAACTATGGAAAGAAATGAAATAATGTATTTTCTCTGATTCCGTAGGTTGTCTATTCACTCCAGTGATAATTTTCTTGGTCGTGCAGAGCCTTTTAATTTAATCAAGTCATCCTTACTAATTTTTTGTTGTTTCTGTCATTTCCATTGTTGTCCATTCTATAATTTTTTTTCTCGGGCTACTATTAAGAAGAGTTTTCCAACATTTTCATTTAGAATTGTTATAGTTTCATCCCTTAGGTTTAAGTCTGTTATCCATTTTGAGTTAATGTTTATGAGTAATGAGAGGTAAGGATCCTGTTTCAATCTTCTATATGTGGCTATTCAATTTTCCTAGAACCATTTATTGCATAGATCTTCTTTTCTCCAGTGTATATTATTGTCCACTTTTGTCAAAGATTAGATGGCTGATAAAGGGCTAATAACCTGGACCTACAAAGAAATCAGGCAAATCAATAAGAAAAAAAATCAAACAATCTCATTGAAAAGTGGGCAAAATACATGAACAGAACTTTTCAAAAGAAGATACATTAAAGGCCAATAAAACATATGAAGAAATTCTTGACGTCACGAATCACAGGGAAATGAAAATTAAAACCATAAAGAAATATTGCCTAAGCCCCCGAGAATGACTTTTATGAAAAGTCCCAAAACAACAGATGCTGCTATAGATATGAAGAGAAAGGTACACTTATAACATCGATGGTCAGACTGCAAACTAGTACAACTTCTATGGAAAATAGTATGGAAATGCCTCAAAGAACCAAAAGTAGATTTACTATTTGATTCAGCAATCCCACTAGTGGGTATCTACCCAAAGGAAAAAAAACATTTTTATCAAAAGACACTTGCACTCAAATGTTAATAACAGTACATTTATAATCTCAAAGATATGGAATCAACCAAGGGCCTATAAATTCGTGAATGGTTTAATAAAGTATGGTTTATATTGACCATGCACTACTACTCTGCATTAAAAAAAAGAACTCATATTTTTTGCAACAATTTGGATACAACTGGAGACCACTCTGCTTAGTTAAGTATTGTAAGAATGGAAAAACAAATATCAAATGTATTCACTATTAAACTGGAACTAATTGATCAATACTCATGTGCACATATAATCTTGAAACTTAACAGAAATCAAGCAGGTAGACGGAGGGAGGAAATGAGAAAAATCACGCCAAACAGGTACAATGTACACTATCTGGGTAATGGACACATGTATGCATTTGACTCAAACTATACAAAACAGTTTGTGCAACCAAAATATTTGTACACCTGTAATATTCTGAAATTTAAAAAATTAATAAGGTTAAAAACAAACAAGCAGCAAAAGAATGTCTTTTGCAGAAACTTAAAACCAATGACTATTATCCTAAGCAAAGGATCTTATGAATGGATAAAGAGTAAAGACATGTTCTCACTAATAAGTGGAAGCCAAAACTAAACTATGGGTACATGAAGGCACAAAGAGACAGAAAGGACAATGGAGACTAAGGGGGTGGGAAAGTGGCTGGGTGGCTGGGGATGAAACTTTTCTGGTACAGTGAACACTATCCTGGTGACAGGAACACTAGAAGCCCTGTCTCTGGTGTTATACAGTGTGCTCATGTCAAAAACTCTTTCGTCCTCCCTTAATATTTTGAAATAAAAGAAAGAAAAACAGTAGCTCATAAGAAGAGTTTGAAAGAAGTTTGGAGTTTTTACTAGGTGATATGCAAGATTACTTCTAACTTAAAAATCTTATGTTGGGTGAGAATTTACTTCACTTTCTTTAATAAGCGCATTTTTCATAATTATTGGTATTTTTAAATGACATGTTATTTAAATACCAATAGTATAGATGGTTGGATTTTTTATTCATTTGATTTAAGTAATTATATTGTACCACACTCTAAGTGAAATAATCCCAAATCTTTCCAACACTTTACCATCAATAAAGCTGTTTAAGAACATGCATTTTTGATTCCAAAAGAATTACTTTAAAAGAAACTTTGGGAAACATCAAATTTCAAACCTATGAATTTTACAATTCATGTAGAGATAATAAGAAAAATTTATTACTACTAATTTTTTGAAAAAGTAACTTATTTTTGTCTTACTTTTTGGGTACTGATTGAGCACCTGGGGTGTGTAAGCAAATAAGTGAGGACATTACCCCCAGAAAGCTTTCCTTCAAATATAAATGCCATATAGTGTAATTAGTGATAGTGCTAAGAAGAAAGCTAACGCAAGGTAAAGGGTCATAGATTAATCTCTTAGGTGGGTAATCAGGCAACTACTCTATGGTATCATTGAAGGACAGGCCTGACTCAAGCTAGGAAACAAGCCACATAAACAACAGAAAGGATGGTTTACCAGACAGACAAAAAAAGCTTTGAGGGATGGGGGAAGAGTTTTTGCTGGATATGTTCAAAGAAATGCATGAAAGACAACATGGTGAAAAGAGATAAGCAAAGGGAGTATTAGGAAAAAAAATAGAGCCTTAAACAGAGGCTGTGTCACAATTAAGCTTTGTAGTTCATACTAAGGATGTTTTGTTTTAGAGTCCACTGTAAAGCCACTGGCCATTTGACACTAGGTTCTTGGCATGGTTGTGAATTATATCTCATAAGGTTTGCTTTTTTTGGAGGCCATAAGCTAAAGGTGAAGAAAAGCGAGGTGGCGAAGCTCACTGATCCTTGGGGCAATGGTGTTTATATCCATTTCTCTCCTTTCCCAAGTTCTACTCTGTATCATCAGAGGAAGGGGATGGCACCTTGGTACTGTATTTCTCACGCTGCCTTATGAAAACAGAGGGGTGAGATACTGACAGAAAACTGGTAAGCTGTTTTTTGTCATTTTTATTTCTGCCTCATCACTGATTATGTGCCTGAGAGATTTATTGTTGTTCTACTTTTCTGGACATCAGCAAGGATAGTTTCCGGCTCTTATCAGTCCTCCTGTTCTTAAACTTTCTATGAGTAGGAAATTCTCAAGAATGATTTCTCTTGGTCTAATTGGACTCTGATCAAAACAAGCTGCAAAAGTAGAAGCAGGGATGCTATCAAGAGTCATGGCAGTCATCTAAAGATGGTAAGTTAGATGGGCACAGTGGAAGGCAATAAGATTTGGGGTCTCCTTACTATAGAAATCAACAAAGTATGTTAAAGGTTTGGATAACTATTATGATAGAAAATAGGAGATTAGAAAGTCTTTAAAGTTTAAGTTTAAAGACTAGATAAAAGGCAATGCCATTGGTAGACATGGGGAGGATGAACGATGAACAGATTTGTAGGGAAGGAAAATGAATCAAGAATTGTGTTCATTAGAAGTTGACATTGACAAGGCTGTTTGATATTTATGTGGAGATAAAGCAGATAGTTACATATGCAAATGCAGAGTTTAGGAGAGCAGTTTGTTTAGAGGTATATTGCCTGGGTGTATGAGAATATTTGTAGTAAATTCATAAAAGTTGAAGAGATTACTAAAGGAATTGGCAATAGAGAAAAAGCAATAACTGAGGACTAAGCCCTAATGAACTCCAAGATTTAGAAATTAGAAAGAGGAAGAGAGAAGAAACAATCATAGGGACTAGAGAAAGATGGCAGCCAAGTAACAGGTTCTTTGCAACTAGGCACAGTGAGATTGGGGAGAGAAGACTCCAGGCACCTCTGGGTTGTGGGCTCTGCCCAGAAACATCCCTTTGGGGATGCAGGGAGTCAGCGAAGACTTCTAGACCCCAGGAGGAGGACTAAAGCAGTGAGAAGTAGCATGTGGTTGCATTAAGTCTGAGGCCTTAGTGGCTGCTGCAGTTGTAGCTACAGCAGCAGTGAGACTGCAGACAGGGGAGGACTTCCATATGGGTTGTTTGGGTTTTTTGGACTTCGGCACTCGCTTGAGTTCCCTTGGGAGACCTTATGCAACTGAGCAAGTGACTTTGAGCAATGCCCAAATGCTGGGATTGAGCACCTGGACTAGAACAGAGTTTTCATTGTTTGGTTGCAGGCTGCAAACAGCCATCATGGAAGAGCTGCCCTGCAGGCTCAACCCTCAGGGTCCCAGAGTGGGGCCTGTGCTGGGAGACCTTGGGCGAGTGATCAAGTGACTTTGAATCACGCCCAGAGACCAGGACTGAGACACAGGGAAGAAAGGAGCTTTCAGTGTTTGGCAGTGAGAGAGTTGCCTTGCAGTCTTGGTCCTTAGTGATATAAAGCAATGAAAGGGTGGCACTCGACCAGCAGAGATCTCACAGACCACTAAGCTGTGTACAAAGCATCTTTATTGGTGAGGGATGCTGCAGAGCAGCACCAAGGAGAGCCAAAAAATAGGGCACCCTTATGTAGGTTCGGTTAGGGGAAGTCTCAGAATGGTGACAGTATGGTAGAATAGCCAATAAGGAATTACTGCTCTGGTGGGAAGAGCTGTTAGGGGCAGGCCATAAGTTTGAAATTTTCAGTGGGTAATTGGGATAGGGATATGAAGAGAGTTTTGCAATTACCTAACATTCCGCCCTTCTTGATAGGTAAAAAAATAGAGGGTTGGCCTTTGGATAGGGGACATTGAGTTTTCTCTTCTGTAACTTCTTCCTGCTGAGAGGGGTGTGTAGTTTAGTGTGTAGTGGCCAACTAGAGGATGATTATGATATTTTTGCTGGGAGGATTTAAGTTTTTGCTTTGCTTTGCTTTGCCTTTTTTAGTGGTGGCTATTTAGAAGTGGTGTTCAGGAAAGTCTTATGGCCTGGAGTAGAGTGTAGCCCATTCACAAAGAACAGTTTCTTGTTGTTGTAGGTTGGGAGCTGCATCTGGGGTGTAGGTTTGGAGCATCAACTTAGTAGTTGTCTAGTGAGACAACTTTGAGAGTTGAGTTTGAATGAAATGAATTATGCATGGAGCCACAGCCACCAGCCCAAGGATGACAATTATAGGTGTGAGGAAAGGTAGAAGTGCAACCAGAGTGGGTTTTGAGTGAACCAAGAGGAGAAGTCTGATGACTGATTCACATTGCTTTTTTCAGAGTTTGAGGCTTTCTTGGAGTGATCAAACTTTGTTAATGATGATTCCAGACTCATTAACAAAGAAAAACATTCCTCATGGAGTGCTAAACAAAGTCCCCCCTTTTCTGCCAAAAGAAGATCTAACCCCCTGTGGTTTTTGTAGGACCACCTGAGCTAGTGAATTAATTTGTTGTTGGAGTCCTAAAATCATCTCACTAACCTGTTGAATGTCTTCTTCATATTGACACTCTAATTATTTATAATGAGTTATTGAGTAGGAAATGCCAGCTGTTCCTATGCCTGTGCCAGTTGCAATTCCCACCGCTGCCAGTAAGGGAAGTATGGCAATTTGTGTGGCCTGTTTCATATGGGTTGTTGGATAGAGAGAAAGAGGAGGCACTGGAACAGGTTCATCTCCTGCAATAATTTTAAATCAGGCAGTAACACAACTACGGAACAGAGAGTTTGAATGTGGACAGGGGGAATTTGGTATAATTTTTTCCCTCAGAGAAACTGGAAGGAAGGATGGAACTTTTTGTATAATTTCATTTTTGGTTTGGAAGGGAAAGTTACTATATTAGAGCAGTTTGATGAGTTTAGACCTGATTGGGGAGTGGTGCCAGTAAAGTTGAAGCAAAGAGGGTATGACTGGGTGACTTAATTGAGTGAGGGCACAAAAGGTTTAGTTTTGTGGGTGCAAGTTGTTAAATTAAGAGATGTAGGGTCTGAAAGGTTGAAAGACAGAATGTTAGGAACTATGACTGGGGCAGTTTGAAGTTTAATTTGTAAGAGACCTTGAAGATTTAATCCAATCCAGCATCCCAGTCTATATTTAGGGTGATGTTTTAAAAGAGAGTATGTCTATAAGATGGAATCATAGGTTAGATTAAGATTTAACTGGAGTGTGAGGGTGGACAGATTGAAACCATGGATTTGATTTTGGCTAATTTCCTTTTTTAAAATTTGAGAATGAATTTTAATGATTTTGACAATATTTGTCAAAGGAGGGGAAATAAACTTTGGTTTTTCTTTTGTGATGGTAAATTCTGAATATGCATTTTCTGGACCCCCCTCCCCTTTTTATATGTCCTTATTTCCCACTTTTGTCCTTTAAGCCAAGCAGGGTCATTTTGTTTTAACACTCTTATGGTGAGTTTGTAAAGGTATGGCCAAGGGCATGGAAAAGTAGTTGTTGATAGTTGTAGGTCAGTGTTAGTGACCTTCCAGGGGGCTATGGACTCACAGCCCCAATAGACACATACCTTTTTACATTTTGAGTCAGGATTTTGAGTATTGCAAGCATATATTTGGAGGTTGTAATTTAAATTACAATGCTTGCCCAAAGAGGGTAAGGTATATGAATCACATTTAAATAACTCACATAAGGTGGCATTAAATAATACATTAGAGGGCAGTGCCTGTGGCTCAAAGGAGTAGGGCACTGGCTCCATATGCTGGAAGTGGCGGGTTCAAACCCAGCCTTGGCCCAAAACTGCAAATAAATAAATAAATAAATAATACATTAGAGTGATTTGGTTTTCTAGTTAATGTTTTGTCAACAGAGGCCTAATATGACTTCCAGGTGTCAGCCCACAAATCAATGCACAATTTTCATGTTTCTTCCCAGTGGCCAGAAAGTGAGAGAAGTTGAGAGTCTTGTGATTGAGATCTGTAAAAGTAAGGAGAGGTTATTAGGAATAAGAGAATTATGAGAGATATTTTAGGAAGGCAAGAGAATCCGTTATAAATATGGAGTAAAGGGAGAGAGCATTTTTGTTTTTATGACTATTATGATGGAGTAATTGTGATGAGATTAATTTTTAAGAGTAATATTAGGAGTACAATTGTTATTGCTATGAAGATATCTATTGGCGAGTATTGGGGAAGCTAATGATTGAAATTTATGAGACGTATCTCTTACAGCATTGTGACTTCAGGTGGAGGATGAATTTCAGTTTCCTGGACCTCTGAAATCTGAGTGAGTTTAAGCTTCAGGGGACCTGTTTCTTGAGCCGAGTATGGGGGAAGATTTTTAGGTGTAGTCTGTTGACCTGTAGTAATAGTTGGATTAAGGAAAGGATTAATGAAACACATGAAACCATCCAGGAAATGAGGTTAATTTTATTGCAGTGAGTGTTGATAAAATTACTCTATGAGGTCCTTGCCATTTTGGCTCAAGTGGTCTTTTGGGATGACTAGGAGGAATTACTAGAACTTGATCTCCTGGGTGAAAGGAGGTGGGCAACAAAGGTTTTGGGATAGGAAGAAGTATGTCTGTTTGTTTCCACAAAAGGGACCAGATCTATTGAAGGAGAGAGGATAATATTGCAGGAGATAATGGGCTATCTAATGGTGACAGGCTGGTGCCAGGGTTTGAAGATTTTTGTATCTGATGGTGTAAGTCCTGGAGGAAGGATGGGTCTACCAAACATCAACTCAACAGGAGAGAGGTTGGAGGGTTTCTTTGGAAGGGAATGTAAGCGTAGAAGAGTGATCCAGTCTAAGTGAAGTTCAAGTGAAAGTTTGGTTAACGTAAATTTTAGGGATCTCAACTTTTCCTGAAGATTGAGGATGGAAAGGAATATGGAAGTGCCATGGGATATCTAAGGCTTTGGTTAAAGTTTGAGAAATGGTGGTGAATTCAGTCCATTGTCAGACCATAAAGAACAGGGGGGTTCCAAAGTGGGGAATAATGTCTTTGAGTATGAAAGAGGTAACAGTGGTAGCCCTCTTTCTTGTAGTAGGCAAGGCTTCAATCCAACCTGAAAAGGTATCTACTAATACTAAGAGGTATTTATAATGTTTGATCTTAGGCATGTATGTGAAATCAAGTTGCCAGTGTGTTCCAGGAAGAAGTTCACTCGCCTGGTGAGTTGGCAAGTGTGGGAGGTGAGACTTTGTTCCTGGGTTGGAGCATTGGCATACTTCACAGGATGATGTAAGTTGATCCAGAAAGTCTGAATCTATTTGTGAGAGAGGAAAGAAAGCTTTGAGAAATTGTAGTAAAGTCTAAGAGTTGGGGTGAAACAACTTATGGAGATAGATGAGGAGGTCATGAGTGGGAGGTTGATTCGTTTCTTTTACTGTAGCAGCAATGGGAGCAGAAACAAGTAGGGCATGAGAGGAGGTGTCAGGAGATGAGTATTGGAGAGCAGCTGCACGTGTTGCATGATCAGCTTGGTTGTTATCCGTTGATATAGGTGAGTGGTCAGACTAATGTGAATGGCAATGGACAATGCCTATAGCCTTAGGCAATTTTGAAGCTTCTAGTAGTTTGATAATAAAGTGAGAGTTAAGAATAGGTTACCTTTTGTGTTACATAAGCCTGGCTCTTTCCATATAGCTGCATGGGATAACAATATATGGAATGCATACTTAGAGTCAGTATAGATAGTGAGAGACTTACCTCGTGCTAGGGTGAAGGCTCCAGTTAGTGCTATTAGTTCTGCTTGTTGGTTACTGGTGGAAGAGGGAAGAGAGTGTGCCTCGATGACCTCATTGGAGGACACAATTGCATAGCCTGCTCTCCGAGTTCCCTTATACATAAAGGAACTGCCATCTGAAAACCAGAGGAGATGAGTGTCAGGAAGAGGTTGGAGAGGCAAGGAAGAAGAGTAACTAGTGTTTGAAGGTAATTGTGAGTGGGTGACAAGTCAGAGGAAGTAGGCAAGAGGGATGAAAGATTTAGTATGGGACATGTGTTAAAAGATAATGATGGGTCAGATAAGAGAGAGTTTTTGAAGGTTAAGAATGCGGCATAGTGACAGGGTTTGAAGATTTTTGTATGTTAAAAGATCTGATAGAGAATGAGGGGACAGGGCAGTAGTAGGGGAAACAAAAGTGAGTTTCTTTGATTCTTTTATTAGAATAACTGGCTGCCAATGCCTTGAGACAAGAGGCCCAACCTCGAACAGGGTGATATCATTGTTTTGAGAGATAGGCAACTGGAGCAAAGGTGGGGCCTAGATGGTATCCAAGTATGCTGAGAACAACCCATGGTTTTCTGTAACATATAGGAGGAGGTGGCAAGAAAGATCAGGAAGGTGGAGGGCTGGAGCTTCTAATAAAGCATGCTATAGAGATTTAAAAGAAATGGAAATGGAGGTTAGGAGAGGTGCACAAGGGTCACCTTAAGTAGCATTATATAAAGGAGCAGCTAGGAGAGAAAAGTTGGGAATACATGCTCTGAGGTATCCAGCTAACCCTAAAAAGAAGAGGAGTTCTTGTTTTGTGGGAGGTAGGAGAAAGTCACGAAGAAGACTTTTTATGTCTATGGTAATAGCTTTGAAGCCTGGGGACAAAAGGACACCAAAGTAAGTGACTTCTTGTTGGAATAATTGAACCTTGGAGGGAAAGACTCAATATCCCCTATCTGCAAGGAAGTTAAGGAGGGAAAGGTGTTTTGCTTAGAGTCATGTAAGGTGGGACTACAGAGAAGGAGGTCATCAACATACTGAACTAAGGTTGAAGGATAGGGATCATAGGACTGGAGGTCTCGTGATAATGTCTGGCCTAATAAGTGGGGGCTGTCACAAAATCCTGGGGGAGTACAATCCAAGTAAGTTGGGAAGAAGTCTGAGAAGTAGGGTCAGTCCATGTGAATGCAAATAGGTTTCGACAATCAGGGTGTAAAGGAATGGAGAAGAAGGTATCTTTGAGGTCTAGGATGGAGAAATAGGTGGTTTGAGGTGGAATGGTTGGTAGGAGGGTGTATGGATTAGGGACTACTGGGTATATAGGAATAACTGCAGAGTTGAGCAGTCTTAGATCTTGTACTAAGTGATAGGTGTCATTAGGTTTTTATTTGCTAGTATTGGAGTATTATATGGTGAGTGGGCAGGTCGTAAAACCCCTTTTTTTAGGAGATCTTGTATGATAGGTTGAAGTCCCAGAAGACTAGATCGGGGGAGTGGGTATTGACGTTGAGAAGGAAAAACAGAGAAGTCTTTTAGTTTAACAAGAATTGGGGAGCAGGAGGCGATTGAGGGAGTTTTAGTATCCCAAACCTTAGGGTTTACTTGCTCTGATGGAATGGGCCAGGGTGATGAGTCTTTGATGGGTTGGAAAAGGACAAGGCAGAGTGAGGCAGAAGGAGATGGGTCAGCATCTATTAATTTAAAATAAAAAGTGAGGGTGGTACCTAATTTGGTAGGTATGTCATGTCCCAGAAGGGGAACTGGACAGGAAGGCAACACCAAAAAGGAATGTATAAATGAGAAATTGCCAATCATGCAGTGTAAAAAAGGAGTTTGACATGGACCGTGGGAAAAACCCTCTACTCTGACAATAGAGGTGGGCGACAGGGAGGTAGGACCACTGAACTCTTTAAGAGCTGAGAAGCTAACTCCTGTGTATAATAGGAAGGCAATCATCCTACCTGCCACCATAAGGGTTATCCTTGGCTCTGCAGAGGTGATCTTTGTTGGGTGAGAGAAGCCAGAGTCCCATCAATTTTCAGAAGGGGCAAGTCCCAACAAGTCTGCTGTAGGTGCCACAGGTTGGCTGGCCTCATGTCCTCTCTGGGCCAAGGGGCAGTCAGCTTTCCAATGGCCCTTTCTTTTGCAGAGGGGGCATGGCCCTGGTGGGGGGTCTGGGAATGGGGCAATGTTGTACCCAATGCCCTTCTTCACTGCATTTGTAGCATGGTCCAGGTGGTTGAGTCATGAAGCGGCCTTTAGCCCCTGATGACTTAGGCAGGTTAGGAATGATGGCCTCAGTTTGTAAAGCTTTGAGCTAGCATTTGATAACCTTGGGTTTGAGATTTTTTATTTTCCCTTTGGAAAACATCATCTCATCCCATGTAAATCTTAAAGTCTGTGTCTAAGATTATAGCCTGGGGTGTTAGGGGTCCGTGCTCCAAGCGCTTTAGCTTAAGTTTGATGTCAGAGTAACTTTGGTTAAAGAAATAAGTCATGAGAATTTTTTTCACATCTATTTTTTTAGGATCTAAATTATTATACTTAATAAAAGCTTCGGTAAGGTGTTGGAGGAAAGCTGAAGGATTTTCAGACTTATCTTGTATGACTTCCTATAATTTATTATAATTGATAGCCTTTTTAGTGGAAGCTCTAAGTCCACAAAGAGTGCAGGTAATAAAAATGTCTCTACTTTTTATTCCAGCATTATTATTATAATTCTAATTTGGCTGGAGGTTAGGGACTGCAGTGTCACCTGTAGGATGCTCATTGTTTGACATATTAAATTGATTTACTGCCTCTTTTGCCCTCTCCCACCCTCGTTTGTGCTCATCAGAGGTTAGGGTATTGGCTAAAATAACAAAAATATCATGGCAGGTAAGTTGATAGGACATAGTAATAAGTTGAAACTCTTGAATAAAATGAGAAGGATTAGAAATAAAGGAACCTAGTCTAACCTTAAGGATGTGTGAGTTCAGTCATGGGGAAAGGGACATAGCCAGAGACCACACCATTGATTCCAGATACCTCGTCCAGTGGAGCCAGGAAGTGAGGAGGGAGCTGAAGGTCCTTCTAATTCTGGAGACTGATGGGAGCTGGAGCAGGTGAGGGGACTGGAGGGAAGTGAAGTGTGAGTAGTGGATGTAGTAGAATTAAGTAGTTTGTAATTCACCTACATTGTTACACGGTGGCACTGTAGGCCCATAATATGGAGCAACTGGAGGAAGAAATAGATAAAGAGGTCCAAAAATGTTTCTTGGAGCAGTTGGCAGTGGACTGAGAGATGACAAAGAAGAGCTCTGAGGGCTAGTTGGGGGGAGGAGTTAGGAGACAAGCTCAGATTGGTTGACATGGAAGTAGGAGGGACAGTGGGTGGAGGCAACTGTGTGGTTGAGGGAGGAGCCGAATGTGGCAGAGCTGGAACTGGAATTACTCCAGTTTCAGAACTGGCAGCCGCTTGTCTGCGTGATGGAGGTTCATCTGCCAGGTCAAATAGGTTTGGTTCAGGGAGATAGAGAGTAGAAGAGCCCTTTGCTATAAGAATTTTGGAATCACCTGAACATAAATTAGGTTTGGTTCTAAGATAGGAGAAGCCCTGAACATAGGGGACCTTGCTCCATTTGCCAAGGTGCTCACAAAAGTTATATAAGTCTCAAATTAATGAAAAATCAAATGAACCATAGCTCGGCCAGCTTTTTGTGGCTTTAAATCTAATCCTAATTCTACCAGGTGGCATAATAAGCACCCCAAGGGGTTAGTTGGGATAGAATAGCTTGCACCCATGGTGATTCCTTGCAGAAATAAAGCATGAGCAGAATCACGCGAGGACCAGGACAAAGGGTGGATGTCTCCACTGCTTTGTTGCTGGCCATGAAAACACGAACACAGTCCAGGACAGTCATCAGTGTACCCAAATCTTGTCAGACGCTTGGGACTGAGCAGAGATTGAGGCCTGGCACCAGGAATTTTTGTGCGAGGCATGGAAGCCTTGAGCTAGGCCACACAAGTTCAATGGGAATAGGGAACTCAAGCCTCGAGAAACAGGTGAATCACCAGGAATGTAAGCAACCCAGCCCATGATTTGGGAAAACTCACTCCCCTAGGGTACTCCCCAAGTTTAGAGGAGGCCAGTGTTGGGTGCTGATTAGAGCACCTTGGAGGATGGACACAAGCTGATGCGGTGGTGAGCACTGGGAGTGCAAGAAGAAGATAAGGACCTCCCAGGAACTAAAATGATATGGAAGGGGTGGCTATATATCCCGCTTCTGACACCAGATGAAAGGGTGGCACTTGACCAGCAGAGATCTCACAGACCACCAAGGCTTGTACGAAAGGTCTTTATTGGTGAGGGATGCTGCAGAGCAGCACCAAGGTGGAGAGAAAAGAGAGAACCAAAAAAAGAAGCACACCCTTATATAGGTTTGGGTAGGAGAAGACTCAGAATGGTGACAGGATGGTAGAATAGCCAATAAGGAGTTACTGCTCTGGTGGGAAGAGCCATTAGGGGCAGGCTATAAGTTTGAAATTTTCAGTGGGTAATTGGGACAGGAAGAGGAAGTAAGTTTTGAAATTACCTAACAAGGAAGGCCAGTTTTGAGGTGCCTGATAAGTGGACAGCCACTTCAGGAGAGATCCCAGCAACAAGTGCTTTCTTGGGAAAGCTTCTGCTTAGCCAAGAGTCATGGTTTGGAAAGATCCAGGCATGTATATTAAGAGGGCTGAGGAGAGATTCAGAAACTCAACCCTGCAGAGTTTGAGGGCAAAGAAGTCAGCAGAGGTCTCTACTCTCCATCTTATACAGCTGTATCAGCATTGTGATTAGCATCTCTCTCTTTCACTCTCTCTCTCTCTATAATATATATATATATTTTTTGCTTTGTTTTTGTTTTTGTTGTCTTTATTTTAACTTTTTCCCCCTAGATTTTTCTTTTTCTTTTTTCTTCATTTTTCTTGTGTAAATATAATTTTTCATTGTTACTTTCTGTAATAAGAACTTCATTTTTGCTAGTTTTTGTGCCCCTATTATTTGGTATTTTACCCCAATTTTATCCTGGAAGGTCTTTTGTTGTTTGGTTTGGTTTGAATCATGGAACTAGAAAAGCACAGCCAGCAAAGCAGCAGGAAAAAGAGAAGAGTAGTGTTGCTAGATGTCAAGTGAAGAAAGCTTTTTAAGATGTGAAGTTCAAAGGATAAAATGTCTCATATGTCATTTATACTAGGTCATTTCTTTTCCCTCCCTCCTTTCCTTCTTACCTTCCTTTCTTTTTATCTCTCCCTTTTCCCCCTTTCTTCCCCCTTATTTCTTTTATTGCTTTATTCATTCATTTAACCCAGGTGTCCTCAAACTTTTTAAATACAGGGCCAATTCACTGTCCCTCAGACTGTTGGCAGGTCGGACTATAGTTTAAAAAAAGCAAAAACTATGAACAAATTCCTATGCACACTGCACATATGTTATTTTGAAGTAAAAAACAAAATGGAAACAAATACAATTCACACCAACGCATGTGGCCCGTGGGCCATAGTTTGAGGACCCCTGATTTTAACCAATATTTGTTGAGTGCTTATTGGGTGCACTATGGTAGTCAATTCAGGCCTCAGATGCAGAAGGCCTTGAAGAAGATATGTCATCTATTGGAAAAGAGTCAATTTCCCCAGACCATTTCTTTAAATAAAGAATGATAAAGTTTCTTTTTAAAAACAAATCATGTTACCGTAGAAAACAAATCCATTATTCTACATCTCAGTGAAAGAGATTTATACTTTGCTTCGCACTTTGTATACATTTACACATACACATAAAATGTGTATTCACCTAATGATTTTGCATTTAACTTTACTGTATTTATTTACAGTATTTTACAATGAACATTTTAAAAATGTGTTTGTTTTCTCATGGAGCATTTTTTTGTTATTTTATTTTTTTATTGGAGATATCAAATACAATGAAATGTTTAGACTCCTTTATTTCCTTAGTCTTGTAAATACATTCCAAGGGTTAAATTAAAGGAGAAGTCAGCTCCTTGCCCTTGACTTAGAGGAGAGCTAAACCTACCCTCTCCATTCATTTCCTTTAGCAAACTGGTTTGCTTTTTTCTCTTTCAGCCTTGAATTTTTCTCATTCATAGTCAACATGCCACTCTAAAGTGGGAAAATATCCAGAATAAGGTTTGGGTCTAATTCTTCTTAAAATCAAAGGTAGCTAAGCTCCAAGGTTAAAACTGGTAAGCTCAGGAAATCCTAAGTGTAAACACCACCTTTCAATCACCTGGAAATCATCTTCTGCTCCTTTTTCTCTGAAATGTAGGATTGCAGCCTCACAGCAATTTTTCTTTCTAAATTAAGCAGCACATTTCAGGTGTCTAAGAAGCAGCTGAGTGAGGCGAGGGATTTTAGAACTGGAGTCCATTCAACTTTGCTACTGGTTTATCATTACATCTTCACCAGTGGGTGAAACTTTCAGAGTTAATGAAGGTTATTAAAGGACGAAAATGTGGCAGCAAAATATGACTTGCTGTTTTAGAGTAAAAATATCAGGGAACTGAAAAAGCATAACATGCTATTAAAATTCTACACTTTTAATTCCTCTTTTCCCCAGCATAATTATGAACTGTATTTGAAAAATAAGATGCATTAAGCAGACAGTCCTTTGAAATAACTATATTTCACTATAGAACCTAACTATGGAATTTTTGTCTTCAATCTTATTCAAATCCCTAAAAGCTTATATTAATAAATTTATACTCTTTAGTTTTGATGACTGGGATTTAAATGCAGTGGAAAGACAATAATAAAGCCCCAGTGCTAACCTACTGTTAGTTTACAGAAACAACCAAATCTCTTAAGTAATAATACAAAATATATATTTTAGTATTTAAATAACATTAAGTTCTAATATGGCTAAATTTATTCTGAAGTATGTGCACCTAGATGGTGGATAGATTCAATTTGTAGATTTTAGTGAGCTCAGACAAAAAGAGAGGGTTATATTGAGCTAGATTAAAAGAAATCAGCCAAAGAAATGAATCTCTCTTCCTCCATATATAGCAGAAAACAAAAAGACTGTAAGAGAAGCTTTCCATCTGCCCAATTTACCAGGATGGTGATGGTATAATGTTAAGTGACCTCCAGGGAAGTTCATGTGCCCACCAACCCAGGAATGGATTAACAAGCTGTGGTATTCGTATACCATGGAATACTGTTCAGCCATTAGAAACGATGGAGACTTTACATCTTCCTAGTAAATCATTATAAGAATGGAGAAGCAAGAATCCAATGTACTCAGTTCTAATATGAAGGCAGTAGATGATGTAATACATACTCACATAAAAGAAAAACTCAAATTAATTCAAGGAGGAGGGCTGGGGGACTAGGGAGCATGGATGCCAGTTGCAGTGCATGGTACACCTCTTGGGGGCAGGATACAATTATAAAAGGGACTTTACCTAACAAATGCAATCAGTGTAATCTTATTCTTTGTACCCTAGACAAACCTGAAACAAACAACAACCAAAAAAAAATAAGAAGTTATCTATTGGTCACAATGTCTACTGTTTTCTTATGGTTATACCAAAAGATTAGATTTCACTACTACACAATATATCCACGTTACAGGCTGCACTTGAACCCAATAAATCTACAAAAGTAATTGTTTTATTTATTTATTTTTATTTATTTTTTTATTGAATCCTAGCTGTGTACATTAGTTCAACCATGGGGTACAGTGTGGGGGCTTCACATGCAATCTGAGATATTTTATCAATCTGATTGACATACCGTTCATGATATTTTCTCGTTTATTATATGAAAACATTTTTGATCCGTATTTAGAAGTTTTCTCCTGACCCTTCGACTATGTACCACACAT
>CAUYON010008333.1:0-13934 GCA_963573935.1 Arctocebus calabarensis | reverse complement strand
TTAGTTATATATGGGGATGGTAGTTTTTTCATCTTCAGTTGTCTCTGATGCAGCTTATACGAAATAATTGTTGTTCTGTTAATTGAATACCACCCTGTAATTGCAATAAATAAATAAATAAATAAATAAAAACACAAAAAGAAAAGAATAAAAATCACCTTCTACTGAAATGATGGAACATTTAATAAGTATTCAGTTGACTAAATAAAGAAATAAAGCACAATGAAATGAATCATAATAAAAATAAAGTGGGGCTCATTTTAAAGAAGAATTTCAAAGAAGCAGAAAAGGCACACAGAAAACACCATAAATACTTATGATGAATATTACACATAATTTACAATACAGGTCACAAAACTATTATTACAGGATATTGGCAAAAAGGTGAGGATGAAAACAATCACACTTGATCCCTGAGTGAAGAAAGAAAAGAAGTTCAATTCATCCAAGCTGCAAAATAGGAGCAGGGATGAAAGAATGAGGGGATAGTGAACCAAATTAAAGACTAGTCATATTGTGAAAATTTCTCCCAATGTCCCATCTTGACCTCTGTTTTCTTTAAAAGGAAAAAATCCCCAGCAAAATAGCCTCATAATTCAAGAAAATATTACTGGGTATGAAAACCTGACAATTAATTGTTTAAGAAATGTCTAGCTGAGCTATCTCCACTGTTGTAACAAGAGAAGAAAGAAGAGACTGATAGATGTAATAACAACCTCCATTTACATGGAGGGCTCAAGGGAGTAATGATCAGTGGTTCACATTTTCAGCGCTGGACCAAACAGGAGGCTTTGGTTATAAATTCTAACATGAAGGACATGGAGGATTTAGGTTAAATAGAAAAATCACTTGGCTTTAATGAGGGCTGTAAAAAAAAAAAATGAAATGGCTCTCTAGGGTAGAGAGTAGATTTTCCTTTCTGCAGTTGATGTGTAAAGAATAGGCTCATCTATCCAGGTAAGGCAGGCAGGGCCTACCCATAGCAGAGGACTGGTCTCAGTGGTGGTCTGTACTTTCTGGTTTGCGAAAGCAGCCTCTATTTTTAATTCCCAGCAACTGAAGCAAATACCTAAATCCTTTGCAGTCTTGGCATACCTTTGTTAATTTAGCTTGTAACGGATTTTAGCTTAATAAAGCAGGCAGTAACTTTAAGGAGTGTTAAATGTAATTCCATAACTGAAGAGTTGTAATGCAGCCTATAAACATTAAAATATTTCAACACACACTTAATGAGAAGAGCTAAGTAAGGATATATTTCTGCCAGGTAATTATTGATAAAATGGTTTAGGAGTATTCTCAGAGCACTGGGATGCAACATTATTACATGTTGGTTATAATTTTCATGCTCAGTGTTCCCATTAGTTAAGGCATTTGCAGTGCCGTAACACTACAATGTTGCTAATGAGTAATTATTTCTAGAGTAATTATTTTTAAGTGATTAAGATGTATTGTACCACTGTGACATAACTAATGTTGTATTTGCTTTCTCAATAGCCTCCTTGTCTCCCCCCAACGCTAAAAGACACTAGACTCTTTTCCTGGGAGAAAAAAAGACTAATAATTACCAAATACATGTGCTGCCCTAGAGAAATAAAATGCAACAAGCTGATGATAGCTATATCTTTTTGTTGAATTTTTTTACTTGCAAGTTTGTCTTTATATTTGAGGTTTGCAACATGATTTTATGGGATGCATAGACAGTATAAAATGCTTATAACAGTGAAGAATATTAGCATATCTATCAATCATTTCAGATAGTTACTTTGTATATGTTGTGACAAGAGAAGCTAAAATCTACTCATTTAACAAAAATCCCTAATACAGTGTATTACCTATAGTTCATTAGTACATATATCTGCTACTTTGTATCCTTTGTTCTACATTTCCTCATGTCCTCCCCTCTTTCTCATCTCCCAATTTTTTATTCTCTACCATTAGGAAGTTAAAGTGGGTATAAGGATTTTGAGTTGCATAATATAAAAATTTAAAACCCCAATTTGCAAGTTCATCAATGAATTTCAGAAAACTATTAGCTTTTGAATGGCTTGTAATATCTCTGAATAGCAATAAAAGAATTAACTGATATCAATCTTTTCATACGGAGCCTTTTTTCTGCATGGTGCTTGCTAAACTCCATAGAAGGCATTTTATAAAGTTGTTAAGATGTGGTATCTGAGCTTAAGAACCTTAAAAGAACCCCAAAGCCTAGATTCAAGATAAACTGATCTAGAAAGATATTAGCTTTGTAACCTTGGATATACTATTTAACATCTTTGATCTTCAATAATAATACCAGTGTGGAAATAATAAACACATCTACCTCTAAGTGTAGATGTAAACACCAAAACAATGCATAAAAATTGTTTACTATGGAATAAGCATTCCCTATAAACAAGCCTCTGAAAAACTAAGTGATTCACTCTGACACTGAGCAACAGGTAGAGTAACTAATGGTAACTCTATCTAAGAACAAATAAGATACTGGAGGTAAAAGTTCCATTCCATTCAGTACTGGACAGTGTGAGAGCAACTTTCACTTTAATAATACATGTTTTTAAATTTTAAATCATTTTTCATTATAGAATTAAAGTGAAAGAAAATTAGATGAACCCAGGATGAAAGAAACAATGTGAGTTGTAGTTCTCTTTCTTGGTATCAGTTCAGTAGAGAGGAAAGAACATGTCCTGGGGAACTGTTTGCTCATTTCGACTTGGACCCCATTATAAGTGTTTACATTTTCTAGTCATGTGACTTGGGGAGGTCAGTTTTCTTATCTTTAAAATGGAATTAATGATATCTAACAAGCTCAAAGAGTTGCTGTGAGGATAAAGTGGAATTGACCACGAGTGACAAGGGAATAAAATGTGATTCAAAAACATTTATTTAAGAAAGTTAGGAAAGGAAAATTTGATTTAAGGATCATGAAAGGATGTCTGATATGAGCATTTATGTTCAAGTTCACTGGAAAGCAGACTTTAAAACCCAACCATGATAATTAAATTACTAACAAACTGCTCTCCCATGCACATAATACATTTACGTGACAAATTTAAACTATTTTAAAGCAGACATAAGTAAAAATAGGCTACACATGGTATTGTTAAGATAAATGGCTTTTATAATGCATTACAGGGTAGAATAGCTGTGAGTTTAAGTCTCTTCTCACAGTTAAAGGAAATAAGCTACATTACTCCAAATTCCAAGAAAATTGATAAGCTGAAGAAATAAGCACGATTTTTAATAGAACGGGAGTGTTCTCCTGGATTTACAATTGTGTCTCCAAAAAAATACAGAATTAGAATTTTGGAAAAGAGGTGGGATAATATTTGGAATCAATTTTAAATTTAAATCTGGACCTGGCATTTCCATCTCTGTGACACTGGGTATTTTATTAATTCTTCTAACTTTCAGTTTCCTTCTCTATAAATCACAGATTAAAAGGCCTATTTCATATCAATGTGAGAAATCAAACACGAGGGTGGTTGGAGGCACCTAGAACAATCCCTTCCAAATCATGAGTGCTCAACATACATTAACTGCTCATCATTTTTATTATCTATTTTAATACTGTTAGTGAGATCAAGAAAAAAAATGGTACAATGTTTTTTAAAGAAGGAAAAGGTGGAATGGAGTAATAAAAGTACTACTGCAATTAAATATTGCAATGAATGCTTTGGACACATATATGCATGGATATTATGATGATCTTATATAAAAAGTATAAAATTATGATTAATCTAGAATAGAAATTCCATATTTATGCCTTCTTTTTACATAATTAGCAAGAAGGCTCTCTCAAACAACAACAGGTAACACATTATCTACAATGTTTGCATTTGTCATAACAATAAAGTATTCTACAAAAAACTAGGTAAAGTTCTTAATAATAAAGTATTATAGTATCTAGATTTTTCCAGAACAATCTTCATATTTCTTTCTTCTATAATGTTTTTATTTTAAAAGTAAAATGCAAAACACAATGAGAGAGATAACACTTCCATCCTCAGATTCATTTGAAAATATATAACTAAGATTAGTAATTTCTGAAGGTGGCTGTTCAATTTTCTCAGTTATGGATACCATGATTTTATATTTAAATCATAATCAGTATTTTAATTCAATCAGATATTGAACAGGTACTATTTATAAGGCTAGTATACATTAATTAGGAGAGGTATGAATAGAATAACATGTGTAGGGGACAAACTATTGGACCACAGGCTGAATTTAACCAAGAACATATTTCAATTGGTCAGCACATTGCTTTTAAAATGTGAGTCAGAATGCCTTTCAGAAGGATTTGGCTTTTCTAGTATCTCCATGCTCTCATGCTTTTCCTCAGACCTTTCCAGATTCTCTTCACTTTATAATTTAATAAGCCTCAGTGGGGTGTGAGTTTGTGACTCTGGTTCAAAATATACTTGATTTCCCTCATCACAGATATGAGCAAAGGGAAGAATCATTCATTACAGGGTTTTGAATCCATTGGTCTGATCCTTGGTCTTTTTCATATGAACATAAGAACATGTTGGAATCAGACTAACACAATTTATACTGTGAGGTTTTTTAACTTTTTATTAAAATACAACCTTTTAAAAACTTTTTCAAAAACAAATGTTTAGAAAATTCCCAGTAAGTGCTGAGCTGGATGAGGCACGAGATGTTATCTGAGAGCATTTTTAATATTTCTAGCACCCTGGACCCTAGTCACAGGCCTTCCAATCATTGCTGCTTCCCGAGAGGGCCCACACCACTTCCATGGTCTTAGATTTCCTTTGCCCCTTTTTTGTACTTTCTATAAAAGGAATATTAAAGCATGTTCGTTTTTGTGTCTCATTGGGTTTTTTATTCAAAAGTAATTTTGAGATTTGTGAATGTATTTATGGGGGTGGGGATATCATGTAGCTGCAGAGCAAAGTCATCTGGCATGACATGCTGAGGGTTCTACTAATATTCTCGCAGGGACTTGCTGTCTGTGTGCTCTTCTATGTGTTGGGGCCAATCTGGAGGTACAATAACAGAAACTGGAAAGTAAGAAATGTGATAGACATAAGCCATAACAGATATTATGTGTTAAGAAGTAATGCAGGGAAAAATGTCAAAGATTTCTTCATCCATGGATGTACATATTAAGAAAAGAGTTATAACACTCAAGGTATTGAAGACAAATCAATCTTACTAATTTATAAGAAACTTCCATTAATCATTTGAAAGATGCCATCTCTGGCCTTGGAAAAATAGAATTATGTTTATTATTGTTATTAATTGCTCTCTTCTTGTCAATTACTAATTATTTACAAATTAAACATTCCTTCAACTTTATCAAAAGTGTTCCTAAAAATCCATGATTTATTTATTCATAGGTTTCTTCCTACCAGAAAGGTCTTGTGTGATGACTCTCTGCTAATATTCAAACAAAGAAAAAATATTTGTAAAAAAATTATTTCTTTACCTATATGCTTATATGAAAGTATTATCCCTGTACTTGCCAATGCTTTACAAAATGAGTTAAAGTTCATAGAAGAAGTTATAGATTTCTTGAAATATGTGCCAAATTTCTATGTGAATGTTTGATATTCTGGTAAACATATTTCCAAACCATCTCAGCTATCTTTTGTTACATATTTAAATTGTAATATAATTTTTTAAAAGAAAGAATGCCATGGAAGAATTTCTAAATATTTGGGAAACATATTATAGATATAGACAAAAAGTATACCCAAATTTTCCTCTGATATAAACTTCAGGGATAAATTCAGGTCACAAACTGAGACAATTTTAATGTTATACTATAAAAACATATCTATTATTTATCAATGGCATATTGTAACTAAAACTTCAGAAAATTTAAGTCAATAAAAAATGTTATTTGTAGTCACGACCCTAAAAACTCAAAAATTCTAAATTGTTTTTTGAGTCATAACAGGGATGAGTAAATGCAAATTTCATTATGTAACTCCTTTGATTAGAATTATCAATGGCTTCTCTTATCCTAAAGACAACGTTTGTAAAAATTATCAACCAGAAGCTCTTCTTCTCTCTCTAACTTACCTCACTTCTCACAGTTCCTGACCTCATAGCCTATGTTCTATCCATTATGAAATTGTTTAACTCACCTTTCTTCCTTACTCTCATCCATCCCACATGCTCTTTCCATTACCTAGAATCCTTTTGCTCTTTCCCACACTTTATCATCTCAGTAACTAAGTCTTCTCCTAGGTCTCAGTTTACTTCTCATTCATCCCTGTATATCCATACACACAACAAGTTGATAACTTAGAAAATATACTTTATAATTCTTCATGTGACAGGAACTAAGTGTCCCAGGAAGCTTTGCATCCTGGAAGAGGTAAGATATTATAACTATGTTATAAATGAGGCAACAGTGGGCCCATGAAATCAGATGACTTTGCAGGAATACACCAGAAATCAGATTACTGGTTCATTAAATTCAGAGAAGTGCAAAATTGTCTTCATAGTGCCTCTCTGATTTGATCAACAGTATGCCCTATTCCCTAAGTGGAAGAAGGAAACTGATCCTGATAAGTCAGTTAACTATCATTATCATTATTATAGTGTGATGTTATAAAGATATCTATATTAGGAGCCCTAAAATATTCATACACTCTAACCTGGTAGTACCTGCTCTCATAATTAAAGAGTATTTATCTTCTCTTAAAATGACAACTTTTTCCTTATGAAAGTTACATGAATTTTGGAAAATTTAGTGAATATAAAAAATTTAAAACTGGAAGATCAACATAAAAGATAAAAATGACAGCGTTAAAGGAGTAAAAAGTCAAAATCCCAAGTATTCCAAGATAGAGGACTGTCAAAATACAGCATTACATACAAATATGATAGATTACGTAATCTCAAAAGTAACATTTCAGAAAAATAAGTGAATACTCACCATGTAATATTAAGTGAATAAAGCAAATTATAAAATGGACACATAACATAATTTTCTGTCAGAAAAAAATTCAAAGAATATTGAAGGAAACAATATCTTTCTTTTAATTCATGAGGATCTCTGAAGGTATAATTATGGGTTATATTTTCATTAAATATTATTAAATTCTTTTTTTTTTTTTGCAGTTTGGCCGGGGGCCGGTTTGAACCTACCACTGGGGCTGGCGCCCTACCCACTGAGCCACAAGTGCTGCCCTTATTAAATTCTTTATTCTCCATATTTTCTGCAATGAATGTGTATTATTTAGGTAATTAGAAAAGAAATTCTCTTATTAAAAGGTGGGTGGAGAGGGAGAATGAATTTTAAATGATAGTAGGCAGAGGACATAATTTTTCAACGTCCTGTACCTTATATTTTATAAACACATAAATTACAATACAGCCAACCATGATGCTGCAAACTCGATAAGTCTTAGAGCTTATGGATATGGGAGATATGGAACAGTGATGTCCTAAATTAAATAAATATATGAGAAAAGCTTCTTGTCTACAAACTATGTGGCTTGAATCTCAACTTAGGGATTTTCTTTTCTGTAACACATAGTTAAATGCAAGTCGTTCACACTTTCTGTATCTTCAATTATAAAGACTACTTTTTTGTTAATTATAACTCATGTCTTCATAGAAAGATGAAAGTGAAGGGACAATACAGAGAAAATGTTATAATTAAAATTAAAGAGACATCCATCCAATATGAAGTCTCCTGTTGCCAGGTGCATAACTTTAGGCACAATATTTAATCTTTCTGGAATCTGCTTTCCCCTTGTGTAAAATACATACGTCTTGTAGTGAAAGCACATGAAACGTTAGTACAGTGTGTGCCAGGCACAAGGTAACTACTCAAGAAAAGTGAATTAAAATGGATGATTAAAGGACCAAATGAACAGATGGAAAAAATTAAAAAGCAGGTATGAAAATCAAGTATCATGAGGGATAGCATATGCTTTGGGTCAATTTTGAGAAAGTATTTACAATGATGTATCCATTCTTGTGGAGAACCTTCTATCACCAGGACACTGAAGCATCCTTTTTGCTGGCCAGCAGCCTCATAGAAAGCGTAATGGAAACAAAACCATGCTTTCCTCCATGGGGAGATGTAACCAATAGCACCAGGGATCTCCTCTCGTCATCACAGAGAAACACAGGAATGCGCCCATTCCTAGTGCTAAGCAATCTGCCTACACATGTAGGGCATCACCGTCCTGGGCCCCCTTGGATTCCATGAATGGCAGCCATTCAGTGACCCCTACCTGAGTCAGACTGCAGAATTCCCCGCCACTGACATGTATTCTGCGTTGCCCTACTATTGCATTCCCTTTTCATTTTTCTCTTCTGTTTTTTATCTCGGAGTCCCCTCTATCCCAGTGACATGTTTCCCCATCTGTTCACGCAGATGATGCTATCCAGAGATGTCAAAAAGTCTAATGTTCCCAAACCTCTCTTGATTCAGTTGGTTCTCTTTACCAGAGAGCAGTGGGGTGAATAAATAAGCCACATTTTGTAGTATAGAATGTCACAGTTCATGATGTGAGGAATGTCTTGGTACCTGGTTTGAAGAGAATGCTGTCTACAGAGGTAAGCTCTTACCCTGAAATTCTCCTAAACACTAAATTGTGTCTACAATATGTGACATCACGTGGAACACAGAATGGCAACCCCCCATATTTTCTCCCCCAACAAATCTTTGTGGTCAGCAACCACAGTAATGATCTATTCTAAATCTGGCAATTTGCTTCAATGTATATTTTACACTCTGTTCTATCCATGCCCACAGGCAAAAAAATAATTTCAAGGATGAAATAGTTTTTTGCAGTTAAAGAAGTCTGCCACTTAAAAATAATTATTTAATTCTCAAGAATTTAAAAATACTACAAAGAATAAATTTGACCAAGCTTCCCTTTATGACAGAAAAAACAAAATCCTGAGCATCAAAGTAAAAGAACAAAAATCCAAAATAAAAGAAAGTAGCTTGGGGATATAGTGTCTTCCTTGTCTAAGCTGTCTGGGATTTTCCAATATAGTAAATATCAAAGATTAAACCTATTCAGTGGCATAATTAATCCAGCTTCACAGGTGATTCCAGAACTTATGGTTTCCAAAATGAGAATGTCAAATAATTCATAATTTTTGGAATTTGTGTCAAAATAAAAGTTGTTTATCTTTTACCTAAAATTTATTTCTTCTTAGCTCCTGGCCACCCATGTAGCATGTACAGAAAGTTTCTTATCGAGGGTCTGACTCCACCTACCACTAGAAAAGGACAAGACATGTGGGTTTCTCCTTCCACTATCAGAGGTGATGAATGACTGTTTAGAGATTCAGTAAGTTAACAAGGTTCTTCATGAATTAACACTTAGGGAATCATACTGGTATGGCAAGGAAAAGTATAATTCTTTAACATAGAACAGAGCCCGTTTATAGGAAGGTAGTGTTCTTATTATCACACAGTGACTCTCTTTACTATGTATGGTATAAGACTGTGGTCCTTGTATCTAAATTCCCAAAGGAAAAATTAACCTGTGAGGTAAGCCAAATGAGTTCAAATACTTAAAATTTGGGAAAAAATGCGATTCTGGGCAAATGTGTGTTTTCCCCACATGGTAGTCTCCCTTCATTCCTCCCACTGTCTGTTTTACTTCCTATCACAAACACAAGGGAACATATATGTTCACTCATATGTATGCACACACATACTCAACTCTGAAGTAGAGGCAAGATAGTTCCAATAACACAAAGACCTGCCCTGTGCTAAACAAAGAATATGATATCTCTGTTTGCAATCAAGGAGAAGCTTTATACATTTAGACTACAATATTTGATTATCATGAATAAAGAACATTCCCTCTTACTCAACTGTAGTGAATTTTCTAAGACCTACGTCTGAAAGCCCTAACTCTCAATTAGAAAGTGTTTTCTCATAGACTCATTCTATGGTAAGAAGATAATATGGGTCAATTAAATGTCACATAGGTACAGTTCCCTCTACCTTGGTATCTCTATATTATATCTGTTAAAATATTGCGCTGTTGCAATTGATAAAGTAACAGAAAATACCATGCCAATGGAAATTTCTACACAGTCAATCGTAACTACATTTAAGTCAAAATTTGGGAAAGATCTCATGACAATTGTTGATCCCATCTTTGTTTTCAAAATGAATTCCTATCATCTGTTAAAATCGATACCACCTGAAGCATAACCTCACTGCAGACGTAGTTTTCCTCACCAATAAAGGGAAATGCCACACACTGTCTCTAGCTAGGTAAGACATCAGATGTTTTCACCTCATTTGAACATAATAATCTTTGATAATTGGGTTCCAAATGATATCAATTTGATTTTATCCTTCTCTTAATTTACTTCTATATGCAAGTTTGTTGTCATACCTTCTTTTGCATGAATTGCCTGCATGAGAGATAGTGATAAATCAATTTGTGGAAAAATCCTGCAAAGGCCATAGATCCCATTTAACTGATAAACAGAATAAGGTAGTTAGGCTGCTGGGGAAATGGCAATTACTCATTCACTGATATACATATTTAATCAACAAATATTTTCTAATGTACTTATGGGAGTGGCATTCTTCAAGATGCTAGGATATCACCACTGGGGAACAAAACAGAGGTCCTACACTCATAGAGCTTATGTTCTACTTGGTGGAGGTCAGTAAGGGTAGTAAACAAATAATGCATTTTGTTATACAGAACATAAAAGGAGTGATATGAAAGAGAGAACAGAAACTTCTGGATAAAGTAGCACTGCTTTATCTTCTTCCTGAGCACATGAGTTTGTTCTGCTCTTGGGTCTGTTATGCTTTTTGTTTCTAACAGTAACACTCATTCCTCAGATCTCTGCCTGTCAGGCTTTTAGTATTGGAATAGCTCACAACTCAAATATCACCTTCCCTCTTCTCCAGTCATTTTTAGCAAATCAATGTGTTTAATTTTCTTCCCCCAATTCATCACAATTCTTAAGCCTCATATTTGTCATTCAATATCACTTTAGCCAGTGGTTTATGTGTTTCTGTAACTACGTACAAATTTCTAGAGTTAGGGACTACATCTGCCTTAGATAATCCTGCACCCTCATCCCCCACCCTAGAGCAATGAGGGGCTCTCTCTCATTAGCTGGTGGGATGGACTGATGTATAAATGAATGAAAGGTTCAACAATTCACTTAACTATGAAAGTATGTCTTTAAACACAAATTAGAGTTACTAATATTTTTTCCAGTTTCCTTTTGGAACACCACAAAGACATATTTAGGTAGTTAAGATAAATAAATACATGTATTTATAGTCTTAGGAAAATTCTGAGTATATCGCTGTCTTTCTGTCACCTCTTAGTCCATACTCAAGGTCGTTTCTTTGGATTAAACCCCACTGAAACACCATAAAGAACATAAGCTGTGGAGGCAGACTAGGAATCTATCCTTAGATTGTGGCACTTTGAACATGTTACTGAATTTGTCTAAGCCTCAGTTCTCTTTTCCTTTAAAACTGAATGATTTATCAGTTACTTTTGACCACATTCCCCAAAATTAAATAATAATTATTATTTTCAATTTAGAGTTAGTTGACTTACAAAAAGACACAAAGCCAGTGGAAATAACACCCTTGTTTTTGAATATAGAGCTTGGCTCTTACTTCTTATACTACTCTACCTCTCTTCATCTCTATGTTACATATTTGCTTAACCTCCTAACTTTTGAGTCATGGAGATTGGATGTCTCATTTGTCTTTATGTATCCTTAACACCTGCCACAAATATTCACCACCACCATCCCCTTTTACCAAAATTATCCTCCACTTAACATGATGGAAAACAGGAGAACAGGTCAAGATTAGGTATAAACAGCAATGCTAATAACAGCATGTGCCAGGTACTTTAATAAATGCATTATAATCATTTGTTCACTTAATTTGCCCAAATAATCCTATACAATAGGCATTATTAAGCCCTACTTTACTGATGAGGGAGCTGAAGCTCAGAAAGAGGGAGCTCAGCTAGTTTGTGATAAAGGCTTTGAAACAAAGCAGTAAGGTCCTAACTCATGTTCTTAACAATCTGTAATACTGCTATTCCAATGGTTTTGTATTCTTTGGCCTCATTATGTAATAAAGTAAAATGCGCAGATGCCTCCCACTATTTTAATTGCAGAAGAAGCTGTAGTCTTTATCCTTGTCTTTTCAGAAAGTTTTCCTTGGTTGTTAGCCTATTGCAGCTGCTAAAATATAAAGTTCCCAATTATTTTCTCCATCATGGCTAGTTGGAACAATCCAACTCGGAATTAGGATCTTCCTCTAAGGATTTATGGCCATTTAGCATTTTGTTGCCTTTTATTCTATCTGTAAAAGTGCAGATAATGAGCTACTTCTGAGAAGTAAAATAGCTTGAGCATTTCATAATATGGTGAATGTGATTTGAGTCATTAACCTATTACACTAGTTTGGTTTCCAAAGGGAAAGTATGCTTCGTTTGTGACCTCCAAAATAAAGATGTAGAGATAGGGCTAGAAATTTTTCCACCCACCTATTTGGCAAAGAAAGTAATTAAAACATTTACGAAAAGTCTTCTAACAATTTTTTTATATAATTTCCATAGATTGGATAATCTGTGATTTTTTTTTTCACCCAATGGGGAATAAGACTGAAACAAATAGCTATTATTTGTTTTTGAGAATAAACAGATTTTCCTAAGTGTAGTTGGTATCTTCTCCAACAGTCTAGTAGACAAAGGTAATCTTCCAGATACCTGAAAGTTAGAGGCATTGCTGATGGATGGCTCAGTAGTGCTCTTTGCTCTTCCCTCCAGACTGAGTATTATTGGTAGACTTAGAACCAAGAATCTCAAAGAGAGAATGATGTTTGTACAACCTTGTTTAGGTGCCTGCATGGGAGAAATCCCTTTAATATTAAAAGATGAAAGGAGAGATCAAATTCAGTTCCAAAGGAATATACTGTATATGCTGTATTTATGGCAAAAACTATGGGATAGCCACCAAAAACAGTTCACAGGTCCCTACTGTGGAGTCCTGTTTTAAAATGGACAAAGCCTTATTTATCCATTTACAAGTGATGACTAAAGCATCCCTCTAGAAGGGCGATGAGTGTTACTTAAAGTTCCTTTCAGGAGCCTTGGAAATTTAGGCTTCTGTTTCTTCTCCTGCCATTAGCATTTCCAGGATCTTCATTCTCAAAAGTCTTTTGCATTCATCTCCCTCAAGAGAGACTGCATTCTTTCAGATTCAGGGGAGGTGACTGAGGTCATGGGCTTTGTTCCATCTGACCCTTGACTAGCCAGTTACATACTCCCCAAAGACTCAGTATCCTCAAAAATAAAACGGAGATAACTACATCCTGCTTCACAGAATTATTTAATGTAGCTGAGATAATTCAAGGCTTGATGTATAAAATGCATTCAATATGTTACTACTACAACTATCTCTATTAAACAAACGTTCATTACATTTCCTCTGAATAGGTCTTTATCTGATAAAAACTCTGTCCTAAATGAACTGATTTGCCAAGACTCTCTAGTCTATACTCTGTATTTGATCCATTTGGCAAGCAAGTTGTCAGAAAAAAAGCTGTCAACAAAATTCACTGATTTCATGAAATCAGAGTGGTACAAAAGTTACTGCAAATGTGATTAGAAAAAAGAATCTTTAAACAAATGCCAAGAATGATCTGCCTTGTTTCAAGATCCAATTTATGGAAGGTCTTTCTATTGTTCTTTAGTCTTAATAAAAAAAGTCGTGGAAGAAGCCCAAATGCCCATCGACTCACGAATGGATTAATAAATTGTGGTACATGTATACCGTGGAATACTATGCAGCCTTAAAGAAAGATGGAGACTTTACCTCTTTTGTGTTTACATGGATGGAGCTGGAACATATTCTTCTTAGCAAAGTATCTCAAGAATGGAGGAAAAAGTATCCAATGTACTCAGCCCTAATATGAA
>CAUYON010008327.1:0-11523 GCA_963573935.1 Arctocebus calabarensis | reverse complement strand
ATTGAAAAACAATTTCATTGTCAACAAAATAGTCATTTTATGAGAAAATGAGTACATGCAAAAATAATTGGAAAGTATTTTATACAAGTCAAATCTATCAAGTATAGAACATAAATGTCTTAACACAATAATTAAGTAAATGAGGTGAAAGCTATATTAATTAGTTTGATGTAAGCACTCCAAATTGTATAAAAAAATCAACACATTGTACCCCACAAATTCATGATCTATGTGAATGTGACTTAATAAAAGGAAAAAAATAAAAAAATAAAAACACCTCCACTAAAAAAAGAAAATATAAAAATATTTCAGATTAAAATCAATTTAAGTAGTATATATTTGAAAAATAGTCTCTAAGAAAATATTAAGAGATTGGGAGATAAAAGAGTGTTAATGCCCCACTGTGAATAAGGAAAACTTCCAATTTATACACTGTTCTGCAACAGCGAAGACAATTTCCCATTAGACAAACAGTGCATGTCTGGATAGGTGCTGCTTAGCTAATCTTACTACAATTAATACTAAATCACAATCATCTTTTTTTTAAAAATAATTTTATTAAATCATAATTGTGTACATTGGTGCAATAATAGGGCAGAATGTTCTTCATATACAATCAGAAGTATTTTGATCGTATTGTTAGAGATAGCCTTCATGGCATTTTCTTGATCACTATATGAAGACATTGATACTCTACATTTAACAAGTTTCTCCAGTACCCTGCTAAGATGCACCATAGGTGTGATCCCACTAATTGCCCTCCCTCCAGCCAGCCTCCCCCCTCCCCTCCCTTCCCTTTCCCTTTTCCCTGTATTCTTGTGCTCTAATTGGGTTTTAGCCTTCATATGAAAGCTATAAATTAGCTTCATATTAGGGCTGAGTATGATCATCTTTAACCCACCTCATCTTTCTCTGGTTCAAGTATATCCCCATTACAAATTTTGTAATTGGGCATAAGATACAGAAGAGAGCTAGATATTAGCCTATAGTCAAGCTGCTAAAAACAAATAAAAACATTTGTCAAATTTCAGTAAAGGTAATACAAGTCAAGTAATGAAGCAACGACTACCATGCAAGTTCTTTATTTCCTAAAAAAGTATACTTTTCCTTGTTTTTCTATTACCCTCAAGAATAAGTGGAGCAGCTTAGACATATTATTATACAATTAACAACATGAAGAAATTATAAAATAAATATTTATGTTGATAGTTCATGAACTATACTTTCCCATGTATAAAGTACCAATGAGCATATTTTAGTCAATATTTGGTAACTGCTTTTCTTCACTGAACTACTATTGACTGAAGTTTTTGTATTTATTATATATTATTTATTTTTCATAAATCTTTCTGCCTTTGCTCCAAGGTCAAAAACCATATCTCCTATTTCTTTGTATATCCAAAACTAAGTGGTATGTTCCCACGTGATAAAGAAGGAATATTTGCTAATGTCAAAAAGTTGGTCATAATGATGATGACAATGACATTCTTCTTAAATAGGAGATTATGGGAATTCATAAAATAAGGAATGCTTGCTGAAATAATACATGTAAAATGCCATTACAGTACTTCCACATAGTAGAAATTCAAACAATATTAATTTTCTCCCTCTCCAACTAAATTTCCTTCTCTTTCCCTAGTTGAGTGTTTGAGCAATGGCTTCATAGGCAAAATAAAATAATCTGGCTATGAAAGAGAAAAAAGATTTCTATAATTTAAAGACAAGAGGCAAATCCATATGAGGTAGAAGAGAGTATTTGAATAAATACACAGGCAAAGTACTTCATCTGTTGGGAACACAAATGATCCATCTGCAATGAAGTACACAGATATAAAAGAAGCAGCAGATTAGGTTGGTAGTTTGTGACAGGACAAGACGATGAATGTTCATAAAGTTAGGCCATGACATTTGGATTTAATCCTAAAGATCTCAATGAAAATTATTAATGGCAGAGGAATGACACACTGACAGTGATATTTTAGAAAGAAAAACTTATAGTGTTATCACAGATGAATTGAGCAGAAAAAATCTATTTCACATAATTACTATAGAAATCAAGAGATATATTTCCTCAAAATTTAAACTTATAACGCACTTGGAATTTTTTGTGTGAACTAAAGTATACATCAACACAATTGTTTAAAGAAGCAGATGTGCTTATTTGAACTCATTTGAAAAAATGCATTCTTAGTGATCTATCATGCTTGAACAGAAAAGTAAAGATTATTCTGCTCATCAATCTGTCCATATGGCTACAGAGACCAGACTGATTATCTGTAACATCTGACCATATATAGAACACATACTTTCATAATCAGAGTGTTGACATTTTTTATGTCAACATACAACATGCCTTTAGAGGTCTCACTAATTCAAGAAAATGGAAAAGATTAATGTAGGATCTAAGAAATCATTTCTTAAGTTTAACTGGTAATAAATAACTTTGAGGATAATATCTGACATAAGGAGTGTAGAGACTGAAGAGAGCAAAGGACAGAGAGAAATCAGACACACGGACAAAAAATTCATTTTGAGAACCAGACATCTAAGTTCAAAAATGACTCTCAATTGCAAAAGAGAAAAAAGGATTAGCAAACAAGCACCACTGAGAATTGGCATCTCAAGTTTAATCATGAAATGCATTAGCATTAAGTAAAGCTGGAAGTGAAGTCTATTTTTATATACATCCTTCTTTAAATTTATAGTATATCTCTGGGTGGTTACTCAAATTTATCTTTCTTTCAATTCCAATGTAGACAGGTATGATATACGACTGGAAACCCATCTTGTCATCTGTCAGCTACACATGAAAATCACTGTCTTCCATAAGAAAATGAAAACCCTCCTAATTTAGTTGCATTTTCATAAGGCAAGTGTGTTTAAATGGTACAAAACATAAGTGGACTATGGTTTACTCTCAATACCATTTCCAATTCATCAACATTTATGAGGCATTCACAAAGGGATTACCATGTATCATAATATTACTTGTTGGGAAAGACATAGTACAGACTTCTGTCTAGAGTCTCAAATCACTTTTGTATCCACTTATAAGAAAAATCAAATTGAAAACAGATGCAGCTCATTTTATTAGAAAATACAGATACTATCAAGATGTGAATAAAACGAGATTACTGCAATCTACAGAATACAGCATCAGTGAGGTTTCAGGCCTCTCAGGTTTCCAGATATAAGAAAAAAATCTCTGATTGTTTTAACTATGAGAAATGTTCTCATGAGATTAGAAATGGTCTTCGATTATAATGACAGAAGGAATAAAACTAGAGTAATGTGACAGCCTCTGTATTGTGCATTTTTATCAACACAAAATTTTTTTCAAACCATTAGGGGACTGTTAATAGTACACTAAAAGTTTTAATGCAAAAATGGTTCTCTAAAGATTTATAGCAGTTTGTGTCTACAAAGGGCCTTTGAGACCATCTAATCCAGCTCCTTAATTTGATAGATGAGGAAACTGATATTTGAAAGAGTTCTTATGCTTTTTAAAACAATCTAACCAGACTGATTCTGGCTCAATAGCAACATTTTTATATATGTCTCTTGTGTTCCTGAAGACACTTGTGTAGTATAAAAATTTTGCACCCTGTATAACAGTCAAAATAAGTAGTCTACTGGAATTAGAGCACAAAGCCAGCATACATTATTATTCATGATGAAGTACAAATGGCATTAAGTTGAAATGGAAATAAAGTCAATTTTTGCATACATCTTCAACAACAGAACACGAATAGCTTTGTTTTGAAGAACCTTACTTATGTAACGAATTACATTCAAATTAACTTCCATAGGATAGACTGTGTCTTCTTGGTGGGAAAGAGTAATATAATAAAGTGTTAAACACAATGAGCAATTATGCATTTATTTTTATTTTTGTTATTGTTCTTTATAATTTTTCTTCCCTGCTAAGTTGTAAGTTCTATGAGCACAGAGACCATGGCTGATTTGCTCACGACTAAGCCCTTGAACCTAATACAGTTCATGGGATATAGGAGATTCCTCATTAAGTATGTGTGGGAGGGAAGGGTAAAAGAAGAAAGGAAAGAAAAAGAAGGGAGTAAAAAGTGAGGGAGGGAGGGAGGAAAGAATTTTACATCAACCTTTACCCTCAGTTATAAGTTTGGTAAAAGGTAGCATTTTGGTCTTGTGTCTATTTGTGACAAAGTCCTCACTTAGCCCTGACTTTTCAACATTACAGTTGATGAAGATCCAAACCTGTAGACATAGTTTTAAATGTAAGCAATGGGCTGTATTTAATTTTATTTGTTTATTTAGACGATTACCTTAGGGTTTAAAATGCAAAAGAAAAAATTTAGAATGAAGCCTGTTTTTAAAGAATGGAAAAATGCATGCTCCTGTTTAGCACTGGATACAGATTTTTCAAGCTTGGCAATGGTAGAAAGTTGGTTACATGTGAATGCACCCACCTGAGAAGTGAAGAATACCCTGGGAAAAAATGGACATTATACTATTACAAATACCTATAAGTCCTTTTACAGTGCATATTACATGCTTTATGTTGATTTTTATGATAACTGTTCAGGTACATAGCTATGATGATCTCCACTTTAGAAATTAACAAAAATGTCACAGGAATCAAAGTTCATGAGCCGTCCAACTGGCAAGGAGGCAGCGCTTTTCTTTGTTCCCAAAATCGTGCCTTTCACATTCTATTTTCTAGATTATCATAAAAGAAAATGGTAGTTTTAAAAAGTGAATGTGAATAATAGCTAGTGAAAAACAAAAATCAATGCAGGTATTTTTAAAGAGAAATGGCATGCAAAACATAGTTATTAGATGAGCTATATATTTTGATCACTGTTTTGGCCACAAATTGTCAAGAACTGCACTATATAAAGACATTAAAGCCTTTCCATACATATTGTATTTGATGTGAGAAAGACTTACTGTGTACAAAAACCCTATTTTGCAGTAAACCCTTCCTGTTAGCAATGGCAGGCTTCACGCACCTCTGACCTGACTAAGAGAGAGACAGTCCTCTGGATAACCACAAGTGCCCTTCTCGTCAAGGTCACTATTACTCCTACCCTTCTATAGCATAGAGCCCCAAATTCACAATTTTCACAAATTCACCAGACAATTATTGAGCAGCCCAGTGAAGAATGAGGGAGGCACGCAGAGATAGATTCGGAGTTCAGTTGGGAGGTCCAGGTCACAGAACTAATGGAACGTAAAGCCATGGAAATCTCTTTGCAGCCCTCCCCACCAAGAACTTAGATAAAGTTCATCCTGTGAAAATAAACTTAAATATCAATGCATAACGGCTCAGAGGAGAGCCGGGAGCAAGACTTCCCGTGTTCTCCTTCCAGGCAGCTTTTGGATGATGACCTGCCTATTTGCACACATCCTTGTGTGCTAACAGGTGCGTGAGACTTGTAGCTTTTCTTTTAAAAGAAAAAGAAATCATAAAAATACGTAAGCATATTCATTCACATACACATATATATGCCAGGTATGGTCTTACTCAGAAGGCAGGAAAAAATCCAAACTACGCTCAGGTTCTCTGTGATTAACAAAAACAGCCCCTAGTTAGAGAAGGACTTGAGTATTATTGACATACAGGTTCCTTGTCCTGTCTTTTTCTCTTCATCCATGTCGTTTATTTATTCATCTACCCATATATCTCCTTGTATACATACACAGTTAATAAGACACGTTCTCGGGTACCAGCCCCAACTATGCTCTGGGTTCCCTCCCAGTGGCTTGTCAAAACTAGAGGATGAAGAACAATGAGAAAACCAGAGACAAAGGAACGTTGAAGAGGTAGCTGGACCAGGAGTCTGCATGCGCTTCTTCGTGGGACTCAACACACATGCAGCATCTTGCTCCGTTTTTATTTCACACACCGTTGTTTTAGTCGTAAATCTCCTGGCGAGAGGCAAACAATGACTGCATTTTCCTAACTAAGTTATTTCTTTAACTAACTACGTTAATTGGATGGATTTACTTTTTACTTTTATTGCTCTAAGGTATTTGCGATCTCTAACAAAAACATGAAAACAGTCCGAGAGCAAGATGTCAGAGCAGTCCTCACACAGGCAGGTGCACAAATCACAGGAAGGGCAATTAATCTTCAAGAAGTTTGTTGCTCAGACAGACAGATGCTGCTGGTTATACCAAGGTGATAGAAGAAAAGAGATATTTTATCTCCTGATCTGGTCTGAAGCAGAATTTGCAGTCTTTAACAAGTTGCTGTCAAAGTTTAAACGTTCTGCATACGCTAACTCTAAGAAAGCACTCCCTCTCTCGGAGCGAATACCCCCGCCCATCTTGGTGAGCCTGGCCTGCTTAGAGACCTCTGCAGAGTCACACTGGGGGAGGGATGAAATTTCAGCAAGATGCTTCTTCAGTGTTTTGTTTTTTTTTTTTTTTTTTCAGTTTTTGGCCGGGGCTGGGTTTGAACCCACCACCTCCAGCATATGGGGCCGGGGCCCTACTCCTTTGAGCCACAGGCACTGCCCTGCTTCTTCAGTTTTAAAGATGCAAGGCCTCCAGCAACATGTGTTGCGCTGGGCTCACTGTTCTCGTATCCACTTCTCTCCTGTTCCTGTTTTCCCATCCTCTGCAATCATTTTCTTAATTCAAATCCTAACTTACTTATAACTAATACTTGAATATTGCTTTTAAGCTTATTAAATCATTACTACTATTAAATGCAAGCACATCAGGACTCTTTCCTTAAGTACTCCCACATGCGCCCACAACATGTATTATATTAATGGCAGTTACATGAAATGTCATCCCACATACATTTGGAATTACTAATGTGGAGTCCATGAATGTTTTAGGAGCATCTATGTACTCCAATTATATGCAAAATAGTACATGTATGTGGACATAGGATGTGGGAGGAGGGATCAGAGTTTGGTCAGACAGGGAGATAGGAGGGGAAGTTTGAAAAACAAGAGATGAACTCTTCTGTAAAACAGTCTTTTGTATTACTATACAAAAATCATTTTGTAAAAATGTATCTGAGCATGTTACTTAAAATGGATCATTCAGAGTGTGAAATAATTCACATTGCAAAGGAATGCCTCATTGCATAAATGAGTATGGAGCTCCTTGATTTGTTTATAGCCATTAAATAAAAAATTGGGAGAAGAAACTATGAGCTAAAGTATCCCAGAGAACTAAAATAACTTTTAGTTCACAACCAGTAAGAAAAGCAAGTATTTATGTTGTAGTGCTGTTCCCAACTTTTACTAGAAGGAAGTTAAAATATAAGACTTTTTGTTTTATTCGTAACATATAGAAATCTTATTAACCCTTACAGCATATGCATACAAGATTGGACAAGTACGTTGGCAAACTCATCCTAGAAAAAGCGCTACAGTGCTCATTGTGGAATATCACTGCAAGCACCTTCAAAGTACTCTCCTAGGGAAGCTATGCACCAGTGCCAGTGCCTACTCGACCCTTCAAAGCAATATTGGAACTCCTTTTCTGGAATGGCCATCAGAGCTGTCGTCATAACAAGGTCAGACATCAGTTTGCAAACTCATCCTAGAGAAAGTTCTTTGAAGGGTGAAGTTCTTTGAGGGCCCCTGGAACCAGTGTATAGCTTCCCAAAGGGAGTACTTTGAAGGTGACTGCAGTGATATTTAGCATTAAAGTACGTAGCACTTTTTCCAGGATAAGCTCACAAACTTAACTGTCCAACCACATAATGAAGGTAGGAGGACCTTTCTCAAAATACCTCACAATATAGACTTCATTCTTAATAACAATGTACTAAGGTCTACTATTTTAGGTTTAGGAACTTAATGTCAACTGTGATTAGAGTTATTTGGGGGTAGGGAGAACTTATTCTTTGGGGCAGATAATCATGCATTGAACCCCAAAGCCCAGTCAGTGAGGAAGAATCAAAACACTACGGCCTCTTGACTACCACTTGGGCTTGTGAAGGCAAACTTACTCTGGAAAGTAAATCATAACTGGATGGTTGTTTTGATGGTTACCAATTACATAGTACTTAAATGCTAAGTTCCATATTAAAATGTTACAAATTTTACCTCACTTAAGTTTTGCGGTATCTTATAAGTATTGACATTTACATTTTTCAGTAAGTAATAGATTTCTAGTATGTATAAGATTCAAAAAAAGGCATGGAACTCAAAATCCTATGCTCCTAATCATTGTGACATGATAATACATGGTGAAGTTCCTTGTATGCCCACTACCCCTCATTTCTACCTTTGAAGGAAATCTTAGATTCCAACTGGCCCAGGGAAAGAAAGAAAAATGGAAGGAAGGAAACAAGAAAGGAAAAGGAAAGGGAAAGGGAAGAGGGAAAGAAACACATTATTGGATTTTGAGTGGCTAGGTCCTGTTAATTCAAGGATGGGTAAACAGATTTCAAGTACGATTTTGACTCTGCAATTTTCAGGGTGTAGCCTGGCTTGAGATGTATCCCCCACTTGAGATGTATATCAATTTTCCTGTCATGTGTTTGCTCAGTTGGGAATTAGATAGAGAAAGTGATTCTCTTTAGATTCATAAGCATTTAGTAGAATTTAATGAAGTATAATCATCTCACAATAGAAGTGCTTTTATCAATGGGATGAAAAAATCTCATTAACCTAAACACTACAATCCTTTTCACCACTAATCAGAACCAAGTGGGACCACAAAGAGACTATACCTCTTTTGGCCAGAGTTTCCTAACTTTCAGATAGAACTTGGGTGGGCACTGGCAGTATTTCCCTTAACAACTTGACTGTTCTTAAGGCTTCCCTGTTGATTTCCATTCACTCTGATGGACATATTCTTTAGATATTTGAACATAATCAATCAAGTTACAGGTAAGTACCACGGACTTCTAGGCCCTTCAGCCCTTAAAAGGAGCCCCTTGTATAGCTCTGCTCTGATTTTGTGTTGATCTTAAAGTGGTATTCTCAATCTCATCTTATTCTTCATATTTCCTAACAGCCTGCTAAGAATTAATAATATATTGAAAAACAAGGAGCTTTAGGAAGTAAACATTCAAATCTTAAGAGCTTTAAGTGCATCTGATACATAGACAAATTGGAGGATTTTAAAGGTTCAGTAATTTCAAATGTTCCATGAGGTGCAAATGCTAGTAGCATGTGTGTTTCTGGCAGCCAAGAAAAGGAGCCATCAATGTAGATTATAATTATTGGGAAATACTTTACAGAGTTGATAAAAATGCAACATTATACAGCTTTTAAAATCTGGCACCATGCAAAAAAATCTCACTAACACTAACTCTTTCCAGATCTCTTCTAATCTTTAGAAAGGCCTTTTCAATTTATATGACAACCTAACTTTGACTAGTAACGTTAGCAATAACATAGGTGAATAGTCACAGCTGCCAAACAGCTTTAGTAAAACTTCCAGCAAAACTATTTTTAGCTCCCATAACTAAATCATCCCTCCAGAGATGATAATTGGGAACTGTACAAGTCCTAGGTATTCTATGGGGAAAAGGGAAAAGCCAAGCAAGAGTCCAAATTTGCAAAGTAAATGAAAGCAATCAATTAAATCAGAGAAAGTCAGGCCCATCAAAACACCAAAAGATAATCTAGATGTCTGAAAAAGAAGAGATGGAGAAGTAAAGAGAGAACAGAGGCAAGAAGTGATTGATACATTCAATAGATATATTGAAGAAGGGGAGAGAAAAAAAGAAAAAGAAAAAAAGTTCAACCTATAGCCTATTACAGTCTTTGGAATAAACACTATTTCTGTTTGTCTTAAACCTAATTATCACAGTACATTAACCACTGAAGAAAGGATGAAACTGATTTATGGCCGAAAGGGGTTTTTATATTAAGTCAATAAATATGCAAGTATAGTAATTTTACCAAATAGTGGATTCTGGGCTGGATACACAGTAACAAAGTATGTTCCCTACCTATCGGAGTTTACAAGGCCAGATTCAAACTATGAGCGCACATAACCACTTGGCACTGGCTGCCAGAAACTAGGATAACATCCCCTCTGGTTCATTGCTAGTATATGGTGTTTGTGAGCAGGGGGCGGGGTTTGGATCTCTGATAGAAAAGTAATGGAGAGATACTATTAGAGCAGTGCAGTGGCTCAAGATAGTCACTGAAATAATTGAAAAGAGCAAGTTAATTGTAGCAAGAAAAAGAAAGTTTATTAACGACTTGTACAGCAAGCTGGGCCCTGTCCTTGTGACTGCAGACCCCAGAGAAATCACAGTTCTTCATTTCATACACAACTTTGAGGAATATCAGCTGCTTCATAGAAGTCTCCCAGGGTCTTCATTAACCTTGTCTCAAAACAACCCACCTGCAAGGTCTTGATCAGCCTTATTCCAGTAATAACCCAGGTCGGCCTGACCCAAACCAATCCTAAATAGCCTAACCATATCCATCATCCACCCTGTTCACATCTAAATAACTGCCTAACAATGCCTCAGCAAAAGATATCAGAACATAAAGGTTCCCCCCAAATGCCTCAATTCAGGGACAGACTTGGGTTGTGTGGACCTAAAGCTTATATGATTTGAGAACCCTTAAAAAAAAATACTTACAAAATTCAAAATCACAACTACAAAAATAATAGTTACCTGAATGAGAAAATAGTTCACATACATTTCAAAATTGTACAAAGCTGACAAATACTACAAATCTCATGAAATCTAGAAGTTAATAACTATTTTGTTATTATTACCTGACAAGGTCTATGATTTTTTTTCTCTGCATTTGACTGCCTATTCCAGTCCCATGACAAAAAATTTAATATTTTCTACAGATGAGATAGAGAGCTGATTCATTATTTTCTCTAGCATCATTTACCTGCCAAAATGTTTTTAAATTCTTATCTTGGATGCTTAAAATTTTCAACTCTATACCCACCTATATTAGTATTTGTAGTATTTCTAGGAATTTGGATCCAAAAAACTAGCCAAGATCACCTCAATGACTCCAATATAGTCACAGTCAAAGAGCCACAGGCTGGAGGAAAAGTGGGAGTTGAAGAAAACAGTGGTCTTAATCCATCGCAGTTTAAATATATTACTTTTGCAAAAGTTTCCCTCAAAAAGACTCCCTATTTAACAAATGGTGCTGGGAAACCTGGATGGCGACCTGTAGAAGACTGAAATTGAGCCCACACCTTTCACCACTAATGAAGTTAGACTCACAATGGATTAAAGATTTAAACTTAAGACATGAAACTATAAAAATACTAGAAGAAAATGCGGGAACACTCTTGAAACCATTGGCCTGGGCGAATACTTCATGAGGAGGACCCCCAAAGCAATGGAAGCAGTATCAAAAATACACTACTGGGATCTGATGAAACTAAAAAGCTTCTGCACTGCCAAGAACACAGTAAGTATCTCTAGCAGACAGCCCTCAGAATGGGAAAGAATATTTGCAAGTTATGCCTCCGACAAAGGCTTAATAACCAGAATACACAGAGAACTCCAACGTATTTGCAAGAAAAGAACAAGAGATCCCATCACAGGATGGGCTAAAGATCTGAAAAGAAACTTCT
>CAUYON010008326.1:0-47970 GCA_963573935.1 Arctocebus calabarensis | reverse complement strand
GTTATGTCGTTGTTGGCAGGGGGGGAGGTGAGGCCTGACAACCTGGGTACTTGATAGGGGCTGGGGCGATTCACTCAGTTCTAGCCCTGTCCCTGATTGATGTAAAGTAGATGAAAAAACTGATAGAACAGAACAAGTTCGCAGAATTTCTGCCCTGTGGAGGAGACGCTGGGCTGCTAATAGTCCTGATTTATTTTGCGAGCTTCAGCCCTTTGTCTCTGCTGTCATCCACTGAGGGCCAGGTGTGCCCAAAATTTAGCAAAGCCAGCCGGCCAGCCGCTTTTCGGCTTACTCTCTTACCGCTCCCAAGCCGGGAGAACGGCACAGACCAGCGGCAACCCACGCCCTGTCCACACCCCTCGAGAAAGTGTCCAAGAATCTGGACTCCATGGGGGAGAGACCTCCAAACCTCAGGGTGAGAGTGGAGGGGAGTGCCAGGAATTCCAACTTGCAGGTAGAGAATATATACAGTTTTATAAAGCTTTATGCCTGGCAGGAGAGTGCCGCGGCACAGGGGAAGGAGGTCCGGTTTTTAGAGGGTCTCTCTTGTGGGGTAGAGTGGGAGGACATCTGAACCCTGCTCGCTTGTTTGTATGAAGGTATGGAGTATATTGCGAGCTATTCTCTTGGGGGAGGGGACTCCTGTCCGCTTGGTGATGTGCTCTGTACCTTTTATTTGTATCCTTGGGGTTGCAGGTCACTCCAGCAGGGTTGATGTGCGTTCCTCGACCTTGTCTCTTGGCTCAGCTCAAACCGTTGGCTTTCTCACTAAATTTCTGTCCTTTAACCCTCCTTCTGGACAGGAGCGTCTGCAGAAAGCTGGCTACAGACCGCCATCTTGGCTCCTCCAGCAATTATATATTTTTAAATTAAGGTATATACATATTTTCTTTAAAAATACTCCTATTTCATATATAACAGACTATAGCATACTATAAACATAACTTTTATATGCACTGGGAAACTTTGTGTGACTTTTTGCAACATTTCTTTTATTGTGATGGTCTAGAACAAAACCAATAATGTCTCTGAGGTATGCACATCCATTATTTGCTGTCACCAGTCTTCTTTAAGAAATTTCCTTGATAAGCACCAACAATAAAAAGACTATTAGATTCTTTCCTGAAATCTACTGTGTTGGGGCAAGTCACAACTTCTGCACTGTGATTGTATCTCTTATAAAGCAGATGCAGTATAATTGCAGTTCTCCTCCTATCACCAGGGATGTGGTAAAGATAAATGAGATGATTTATTTAGAACATGCTAAAATCCTTCAAAAATGCTTTGTCAATCAGAGGGGATTTTTTGTTCTTGCTGCTGTTGTCATCACCATGCCCTAGCCTATTAGCATTCATTATTGTGCTCTGAAGGATGGAAGCATCAGCAAATCTGAAGCTGTCAATGGGGTTTAGGAAAGAAATTAAGAAACAATAGAATTAGATGGAACAATTCAGTATGTAGGAAAGAGAAACTGGGAGCTTCTTTCTGAGGAAGGACATCATCTAAGCGTGAGCTGGCTTTTTTATTGACCATGCTTTTCTCCTTACCTATCCCTCACCATCCCTTCCCCATGTCTTGGGAAGTGAGATCAGGCCTTTTTCCTTCTCTTTTTGCCTTTCAGGGCAAGGGATAGCAATGAGGAGCTGGGGGTGAATTCAGAGGCAGGAAGGCTTAAGGGGGCTGGGGCGACCTCCACATGTGGAGCAGGCACAAAGTCAGCCAGCGCTCATTAGCCCACCTACGGGAGCCAGCAGCTTCCCACAATAGGCTGTGAAATGAAATAAAACACAAATTTCTTCAACCACAACCAATATGGAGAACCCAAATTATGTTTTATAGTCACTCTAGATAGATAAAGCCATATTCCCAGAAAGCCCATGAATATCTGCATTCGTCAAGTACAATGAGATGTGGATACCTGGTGTAGTTCCCAGCACATGGATGAGCCTCTTCCCTGTGTGAGCAGTTATGTCTAAAGGACTAAGGCATTCGGATAAAAACATAGGGGTGGAATGCAAGTGCAGAGAGCAATGCAGAAGACTCCAAAGAGGAGAGCGGGCCAGATTTTTAGGGTACCTGCATAAGAACCCCAGGGGAAGCAGAGCTCAAAGACCTCAGAATTCCAATGTGGGCAACCTCCTCAGATGGTGTGATCATGTTTACTCCCAAAGAAGGATCAGTGCTTTCTAGTAATACAGTCCTTCAAATGTGGCAGGGGAGGATAAGAAAATACTTACTAACTAAGATACCAAGGTTTTAATACAGTGAACTTACTAGTGCATATTTGTACATTTAGGAGTTTGGAGAAGAAAAAAAAAAAGGCTCAAATTCTTGTATCTTGAAGGAGAGTAGACGTGAGAAACTTCATGATAAAGCCATAGTGGAACAGGCCCTTACACCACAACAAACTTTGCAAATAATTTCTGATAAATCCCTGCCAAACGTAGAATTTGACATTTCTATTTAAACCCTGGGACTGTGTCAGTGACTAGGCTCTGCTTACGCTGCAACTTGTGTGTCTTTCACTGCAGTTGTACACAACAGAAGGTGTGTTTACATGTGACCTACTGGATGGAGATTTCAGCCACCACACAGTGGGCACTTGGAATTTAATGTCTTTGTCTTCCACACATGGTATCTTGTTCTCCCTCACATCACATCCATATAAAGTATGGATTAGTACCCATTAATAGATGAAGAAGTTGAAGCTCAAATGATTTAAATGACATACTGAACAACCCATGTGAAAAAGTGGCAGAACTAATCTAGAAATCAAGATCCCCTATCCTGAAGATCATTTGTTACACAAGAACCACTTCTACTAAATGCTCTTTAAAAGATTCAATATACTGTTATACTTGGTAGATATAAAGAAGAAAACAAAAAGTATCATTAAAAATTCGTGTATATCAGAATTTCAAATTTTGGAGTTACACTAGCCCAGAGCATATTTTCCAACATAGAAAACAGAAAGAAAAGAAAGAGAGAGAGACAGAGAGCAACTTATTACTGGGATTCCTCCTCATCTACTTAACAGATCGTTAAGTTGATACAGCTGATAATGAGAACAATTTTCAGTTTTCACTGTTCTTGGGAACTACCTAACTTGCTTCACATTTTGGCCCTCCTGCTCTTCCTCATTGTGTTAGCAGTGGTAATCTACTCATCCCTTCAAAGACTCTATTTGCTCACTTGAGTTACATAGCCAAGGAAAGGGGAAATAAATACAGCTGCAGATGTGAAATGCTCCACTGTTTTGACAGTAAGGAGGGGAGAAAGTCATTGGGATGAAATATGAGAAGGCTGTAAAACTTAGAAGGATACTCTAGTACTGCCTCTCATTACTTTATAGTCATTTAAAAAAAAAAAAAAACTAAGCTAAATGGAAAATGTAAAGCTACTCTTTTTTTTTTTTTTTAGATAATCCTTGACTTGCAAATCTATGTAGAAACCAAATTTCTATTGGACTCCTTCCAAAATGGTGGAGCATTTTTAGCAAAGGAAATCATAATTACAAGCGCAAAATTAACACGTGTTTATAGAGGGTTAAACTTAGTTAGGTGCTATAGTGGGTTGAATGGTGACCCCCAAAAGGTATGTTCCTGTTCTAATCCCTAGAACCTGTGAATATGATTTTATTTGGGAAAAGGATTTTTGCAGATATAAGTCAATATATTGAGATCCTGGATTATCTGGTTAGGCTCTAAATATAATAACCAGTGTCCTTATGAAAAACAGAGAGAAGATAGAGAGAGAAAGGAAAAGGCCATGTGAAGATGCAGACAGAGATTGGGGTTATAGAGCTACAAGCAGAAGAGTGCCTGGAGAAGTCAGAGCACCAAGGAAAGTTCTCCCCTTCTCTGAAGCCCTCTGGCAGAGCGTGGCCCTGCCAATGCTTTCATTTTGGACTTCTAGGCTCCAAAACTGTGAGCAGATAAGTTTTTGTGGTTTTAAGTCACCAAGTTGGTGGTAGTTTATAGCAGCCTTAGAAACTAATACACATATGAAGGGGAAAAAATCCATAAATTACAAACTTTGGCTTAGATGTCAAAGTCTAGTTAGGGAACTAGTGAAGAAGTCTATGGGAGGTGTTTTCCCTGTTTCTGAAAGTCACTGTGGGTCAGCTGAGCCACCATAAAGCAAAGCTAGATGTGAGGACTTGCAAAATGCAACTGGAATCTGCATCTAACTCTCTTTGCCTTCAATTTCAATAATGCAGTGAATCTCCATAAGGAGTTGGCACTTTTTGAGCAGTTGCCAGACAAAATTAGTATACCCTGTTAAATCTGAACTTGAACAACAAATAAGTTTTTAGTATAAGTACATTCCAAATATTGTATGGAAAAATGCTCACATGAAAATATTATTTGTTACTTACCTTAAATTTAAATTTACTTGGACAGCCTCTATTTTTATTTGAAAACTTTGCCAGCTGTTACTCCTTCCACATAGTGGCTCAGAAGAACACCCAGAAGGGGCTGCCTCTACCAACACAGTGCTCAGCATAGTTGACTATAACTCCAGATAGTTTACCTGCGATAGCAGAGTTGTTAATGGAAGAGCTAAGCTGGTACTGCTGGTCCCCTTGTGTCTTTCCTCCCTGTCCATTTATTTTCCCACTTCCTTCATTTCTGCATTCCATTTTCTTTAAGGAATATTTCCTTAATTAATTCTGATCCTTGACTATTGTCCAGTCCAAAATTGCTTTAAACATTTAGGTCTGGTGGTTATATTATAAATTCTACAGAAAACAGGTGTTTAAAAAATCACTTTCATTGTATAGCTTTGCTTTTTAAGAGAATCAATGTTATTCCTCTCAAACATAAAATCTTTTTTGTTACAAATGCTCTGTAATAAAAACTCCATTTTACTTGGCAAAAGGGCATGCTAATAAAATTTTAAGCAGTTAAGTAGGAAAATACAACTTTGCTAGTTGAATTTTCTTTTCCAAGTTAGGATGTAAATGCTAAGGTATTTTTTTCCTATCAATTAGGGTGAATGATAACCCTAACCCTTTTTTCCTATCAGTTAGGGTGACTGATATTGGGATTTTGTTATGTTTCACTGTCCTATCTGTGGATAACATTTTAGGCTTATGTTTGCAGGTATTATTGGAATAAGAAAGAAGTGCACATCCCCATTGGAACATTAATTGAAGGAATCCAAGGTATTAATCAGATGGATAAATTTTGCAAAAACAACAGCTTCAATGTGAAATATAAAGGCCAGTCAAAATTTCTGACAATTTAATGAGAATAAATAGTTATTCTGTTTATTTGTTATAGTGGAAAGTGGAAAGATGGATGACTAAAGCCAGCTTGCCTTTCGCTATAGATACAGCAGATATGAACTGAGCTGAGGGTGCTAAAGGGCACTTTGTGGCAATACCCAGGAAGGCCCATGGCAGGGCACACTGCATTCTGTCCCTTGCATTTATGCAAATAGGGAGAAAGAACTCAGCAGGCAAAGAAAACACAGTATTTATGCTACTGTAAGGTTCAAGTTCAAGAAAAGGTTAAAATGCCATCATCAGGATAAGCAAGTAGAATAAGATGCAATATTTTGCAGAATATGATGAAATACAGCAAAATCCCCAGAAAGACTATTTACAAAAGGTACTTCAAGTGTGTGCTAAAAGAAAGACTAAAAGCTATCTGTAAATAATGATAGAAAGAGTGGAATGAGCCAGATGCACTCTATCATACAACAGCATTGGATCACAAACCCCTATGGCTTACCCAGACGAAGATCAACAGTACTGTATAGGACACTAGACTCAGTCGGGAAGAACTGACAGATCCTTGCTGAAAGTTTATCTTGCAGTCTCCAATATTAACATATGTAAATATGTAAGTTAATGCACTGAAAATTATTCCTTGCTAGAGATCCACAAACCAGCACGTAAGACAGAGATATAACACCCTGTATGATTGTATCTGTTCTCCACCACCTCTATGCAGTGGACTTTAAAGTAATGAGGTGCATCCCCACTCTAATAAAATAGTGAAATCTTGATGTTTTTCTTAAAGCAATAACCAACCTCTCTAAGTACTAAAGGTTTTACCCTGAAAGGAGAGATCATATATACATATGTTCTGGGTTTTGTTTTGTTTCTTGTTTTTTTGACTGCTGGGGTCCCACTAAAACCTATATTGATTTTTAGGCTTCCCTAAAGAAGTATCTCAAACAAGGTGGCTTAAAACAATAGAAATGTATTCTCTTACAATTCCACAGGCTAGAAATTTGATATAGTACTGCCAGGACCATGTTGACTCTGAAGGCTTCAGGGAAGAATCTTTCCTCTCCTATCCCAGCTTCTGGTGGCTGCCAGAAATCCTTGGCATGTTACCTTCTAGAAAGTAACAATCCTGACCCTGACTAGCTGTTATAGACTGGTTCCTTCCACTTGTATATTGAAGTCACCCACACATTTTTTATGTTCAATTTTTGGGTTTACCTCTGTCCTGAGTTTTATCATGAGATTGGTAGTTGTTGAGAATTAAATCATAAGCTATGAAGATAGAGCACAGCAGGACTAGAACAAATTCCTTTGATTAATAGCAGGAATTTACCCAGTAGATGCTTAACAGAAATGTTTGCCAGGTTGAATAATTTCTGTTCTCTCTTCCTCTCTCTCTATTTTTTCTTCCCACATCTTTCTCTTTTCTCCTATCTGATTTGCATCTTAATCTTAGAAGCAGCACATCTGGCCCTCCTTTCCAAGTCACAAACTGAAAAATCTCTCAACACGAGTCTTGATTTTCAGAAAGACCAACAGTTTGCCTCTTGGTTCCCATGGCTGATGAATAGAAAAACCTTCAGAAGTAGAATCCATCAGCTCCTTTCAGCTTCCAGCCTGAGATGCTAGGGCTGTTGAGAGAACAGTGGTTCAAGTATACCGAATCTGTAAGTGTGTCCTGCTCAGCGAGGTCTGTCCTGAGGCTGCAGTCTCTAATTCTTACTAGTGTGAAGCGGCCTGAAGATCCCTAGGAAAATCTATTTCTATCCTGCCCACCCTTTATCTCCTTCTCCTTCCTTCTCCCACATGGAAAACTTTCATCCTCTGGAAATAGCAGACAGCATTTGTTTTGTGCCTTCTGCCTGCAGGCAGCGTGCCTTGTGCTTTACATAGAAGTCAGTATTATCTCCATTTTGCATGAGGAAACTGATTATCAGAGGAGCTAGTGCTATATCCAACATCATGCAGCAACTGTAACAAACAATAGAACTGGAATTATTAATTCAACCTAGCTGGTCCCCAAGCCCCAGCCCTTCTACCTTACCATATTCTAAGTCGTCTTCTTCGTCTTCTTCTTCTTTTTTATTTTCTCCCTTAAATGTTTTGTTGTTGTTGTTAGATATTTATTTCAAATTTCAAAAGTAATACATACTTACCCAGAGAGGCCTAGCCAAAAAAATAAAAATAAAATGCTAAATCTCCCTGGTGCTTCCTGTTGAACTAAACCTCTTATTTTATCCTCAATTTGAAATTTTTATTTACTTTTCCCTTTGATATCCTATCCCTTTAGGTAAATACTTTATAGAACTAATTTATTCTTTTAATGGTTACATAATTTTCCACAGAATGAATAAATTAGAAATTCATTTTTTCAGTTATTTGATGAGAAGCCACATTTTCCCTATTTGGGGGAAAATAGAGGGTGTTGTTTTGTTCACCTGTGGGTAATATAAATAATGCCAAAATTAATACATTTGTGCATGTATGCTACATACTATGCTTTTCTATCTGTGGAATAGATTCCCAATGCAAAAGCATGCAAATGCATTTATTTTAATAGGGACTTGACTTCCAATTAACCTTCTAAATATTTTGTGTAAATTTGCTTTCCCATTCACAGTGGGAACCCTATTTCCCTATACTATAGCCATCGTTGGGTATTATCAACTTGTCTTTTTTTTTTTTAATTCTGGGAATAAAAACAGTCTCCATTAATCTTTGCAAAACAATTTTATTTCAGCCCAAGAGTAATTGCCATAGCAAATCCTTATTTTGGAGTCTAGAGAAAAAGTGTATCTGTACATTTATATATGTTTATATGCTTTCCAAAAAACAAAAGCAATTATGGCATTAGAAGACAAAAAAGACAAACAGCTGTCTGCACCTAGAGAAAGAAGTATGGGTGATGGAGAGCTTTAATTTTTAGACACCTCTCTATCATTGAACAGCCAGAGGTTAGGTCTGTGTCCTTCTCTGTGAAATCAGGAAAATAATATCTGACCTTTAAGTACTAAAATGAGAATAGAAAGATTAATGAGTTCATATTGAAACACCCTAGGAAAACATACTTTGAAAATGCAATATGTCTTATCTTTGTTCCATAGATTACATGATGCAATTTCAAAGTACACAGTACTTATTTTCTAAGGAACTCCAAAAATTTCACTTTGTACATAAAAAGAATCTCATTAAAGAAACTCCATTGCACCTCTTATGTAAGATGCATATCATAACTAGGTGCTTTTCAGCTTTAGCCCCATAGCAAGGTGATGCTGACAGCCTCAGTTTAATACGTTCCTAATTCTAGGACTGTTCTTTAGGAGATACTACATTCTATAGTCCTTGAGAGGCAAGAAAGAAAAAAGAATATGAGAGATGGTTAAAAAAAGATCAAAGATATTCAGATGGTCATTTTTGTATAGGGATATAAAGCTGTCCAGCTTATAACAAAAATTCCCCTAATGAGGAGCTCAACCTGGGTATTTTTAATTGTGTCTTTTGAATACTTCTGAGCAAGTGACCTGAGATGTGGCGAGTTTCAGGTAAAAATTCTTGAAACTGGTTTCTATGGAAAGAATAAAAGCTTGTCCATGGGAACAACCATGAGACATGCCACTTGAAATAAACAGCTGGGGCTGAAATGTTCACAACAGGATCAGCCTCAAAGCAGATCCCTTAGGTTGGTCTGCACGATGGCCAGACATGTGGTCAGGCCTTTCCACCAGTTCAGTGAAAGTGACTCTCAAGCTAGTTGTTTGCTTTCCTAGAGATATGCTTAAAATATATTTACCATTTACTGTTTAATGAATGATCTAGGAAAAAAAATAAACCATGTAGGTAAAATTGATCATGCAGTGTGATTGGAGATGGCACCTCTAAAGTTCTATTTTCCAATCTGGTTTATAGTATTTGTGAATATTCTGATGTAGCAAAGAAAATGCAGTTTGCATCTATAGGTGTGGGTATAGATTGCAGCTGGACAATTATCTCATTCAACTTCATTTGGTTTATAGTTATAAAGAGAAATGAATTATCTCTAGGAATATAAAAGTGGAGGTGATTCTCCTCCAACTTAGGTGTTCTATACCCAGGATTAACAAAGGGAGGGTAGATAAGTCTGAATGAGAATCTAAGATGTCGGGCTATGAAAGTTGAAACATAATTTCAATTTTGTAAAAGTCTCTGTTTCCTCGCCTGTCCTCTTTGTTCTTTCTCTAGCCTGCTTTAGGATCAAAAATCCCTAAATTCTTCATTGATTTAGTCTCATAGCAAGATGAAGCTGACAAGCTCAGTTTAATACATCCCTAATTGCAGCCCTATTCTTTAGGAGATATTGTCTTCTGCAGCCCTTGAGAGGCAAGAAAAAAAAAAAAAAACTGTGAGAGAGATGGTTAAAAAGAGACCAAAGGTAATCAGACGGTGGGTTTTCTATGGTGATATAACACCTAGAACTCTCGTCAGATATCCACATAGCTAATTTCCTCACCTCATTCATGTCTTTGCTCAAATACCACCTCTCAGTGAAGGCTACCCTATTCGCCTTATTTAAATTTCAACCCCCATTGTATTTTGAATCCTCTATTTTCTTATTCTTTTTATTTGTGTGTATTATATATCATCTAACACACTTCATCATATATTTACTTTACTTTAATATTTATTTTGTGTTTTCTCCCTCTAGAATATAAACTCTACAATGGCAGGATATTGTATTATGCTCATTCACAGATACATACCAATATCTAGAACAGTGCTGGGAAAATTGTGGGTGCTCAAAAAAGCATTTGGTGCATGAATAAATAAAAGTATCTGCTAGATTCTCTGGCATATTACAAGCCCTCAATGATATTATTTTACTTTCCTTACCTTCCCTTCAAGCACCTAAGCTTAAATATCAATTCTTGCTCAAACTTTCACCATATTATATGTGTATAAATCCGACAACCAAGGCAATGGAGTCCTTCATGTTTCTGCTATTTTCTTTAAGAGGTATAGACATCCATAAGATTTTTTTAAAAAAGAACACTATCTGTAATAAGACTTCAAAAAATAACAACATCTTCAATGGAATACAAAGAACATTTTCTAAAAAAATGCTTAACAAAGAACCATCAACCCCCTCAACTATTTATTCAATACCTAACAACCCTCCATTGTCAATCTACCATTAATTGCACACATTCAATATGTCCTCAATTGTGTCTTCATTGACTGCATTTTTGTTTGGCTGAGTTCCAGTGATAAGCTCTGGGAATCTTTGTTACATCTAAAATCCTGATGTAAAAAAGATCCCTCCGGTCTGACTTCCCTGTTGATCTGGGTAAGGTAGATTCTTCTGTACTTTGAATGCAGAGGTTGACATTTTCCAAACTTTTATTTAAAATTAGGTATTTGTTGCAGGTGGAGTTCTCTAGGATGTAGATGCCAAAATGGCACAATGTTTAGTAGGTAGCAGCACCCGAGAAAGGAGCTAAAACATGAGTGGGGGGAGGAGCCATCAGGCTGAGATGACCTAAGAAAGTCTCTACCATGAGGGGCCACGGAGCAAAGATCACCATTGTTGGAGTCCTCCTTTGGGCAGAAATAGACAGTTCCTTGTGGCTTTCCCTTGCTCAGTCATTGGCCCAAGAGCAGTACATCAGTACCCAACCTGAGGAGGATCCTAAAGGCACTAGCAGATGGAGGCTGTCAGCTAACCATTCCTAAGCTTGGCAGCTATATGACCTTGAAGCGAGATCTGAGCAGTGCCTCCCACCGTCAGCCACAGGACTGTGACACATGGTGCCAGGACCCTACCCACATCTCCTCAGTGCTTACTCCCTGTGTGCCAGTGGCTCTCTTGTGCAGGCACCTGTGGCACCTCTGTCATGCCTGGCAGGCTGGAGGGCAGGGGTAGCCCCCAGGAGTAGCTCTCAGCCAACAAAAGTAAGGAATTTGAGCAATAATAACCAACTCTTTCTGTCCTCTGATAAGACACTTCTTTTTTTTTTATTGTTGGGCATTTATTAAGGGTACACAGAACTGGGTTACATTGATTGCTTTTGTTAGATAAGGACCCTCTTATAATTGTGTCCCATCCCCCGAAAGATGTTCCACACCCCTTGATTCCCCACCGCCTCCCTTCTTCCCTTTCTCAGCTCTCTCCATCGCCCACCCTCCACCGTGTACTAGGATCCTTAATTGTCCTCAGATCAGAATTGAGTCCGTAGGATTCTTGTTTCTCCACTCTTGTGATGCTTTACTACGCATCATGTGTTCCACATCTATCTATGTTAATACAAACATGTAAAGCCTCCATCGTTTTTAGTGGCTGAGTAGTATTCCATGGTTTACATGTACCACAGCTTGTTAATCCATTCCTGGGCTGGTGGGCATTTAGGCTGTTTCCACATGTTGGTGATTATAAATTGAGCTGCAACAAACAGTCTAGCACCAAGGGTCCCTGTGGTAAAAGGGTTTTTATTTTTTTTCTGCTAGGTAGATGGCCAGCAATGGGATTGCAGGATCAAATGCGAGGTCTAGCTTGAGTTCTATGAGGGTTCCCCATACTTCCTTCCAAAAAGGTTGTATCAGTTTGCAGTTCCACCAGCAGTGTAAAAGTGTCCCTTTCTCCCCACGTCCACACCAGCATCTGTGGTTTTGAGACTTTGTGATGTGGGACATTTTCACTGGGGTTAGATGACATCCCAGGGTGGTTTTGACCTGCATTTCTCTAATCATTAGGGACACAGAGCATTTTCCATATGTTTCCTAGTCATTTGTCTGTCTTCTTTAGAGAAGGTTCTATTCATCTCTCTTTCCCAGTGATCTCCGGGATTGTGACGCTTCTAACTGTTCTGTGCAGGCTTCCCGAGGTCCCAAGGAGAAGGCGCCCCAGCTGTCTGCAGCACTCACTTGCTCATGAACGCTCTGGGTGTTGCCTCCCTGCCCTTGACTGTCTCATTTCTCTGCTCCTCTGTCAGTGCTTCTCGAGATCACCTCTTAAACAAACTAACTCAACTAACTAACTAACATGACTCAAGTTCTCATCTCAGTGTCTGCTTTTTGAGGAACCCAGCCTTAGGTAGGTATCTAGCTCCATATGAGGTTTATAGAACTCTGCCATTGACTCAAGGTAAGACTATGAATTTGGAAGCCTAAAGGCTATTAGGCACTTCATTGCAATATTCCCAAGGAGGTTAAATAACTTGACAAAATGTACTCAATGAATTAATGAAAAAAACTTGAAAAAATTCCAAGGAAACATCTATTGCATTTTCAGTTGAATTCTAATCATACAAAGGAAGGTTAGTGAATATTTAAAATAGACATGAGATGCTCTTCTCCACAGATATGTCCTAGGTGTTTCTTCTAAAAAGAATACATTCCAGGCAGTGCCTGTGGCTCATTGAGTAGGGCGCTGGCCCCATATACCAAAGGTGGCGGGTTCAAACCCAGCCTCGGCGAACTGCAAAACAAAAAAAATAGCCGGGCACTGTCGTGGGTGCCTGTAGTCCCAGCTACTCGGGAGGCTGAGGCAAGAGAATCGCCTAAGCCCAGGAGTTGGAGGTTGCTGTGAGCTGTGTGGTGCCACAGCACTCTACCAAGGGCAATACAGTGAGACTCTGCCTCTACAAAAAAAAAAAAAAAGAATATATTCCTTTCTGCTGAGGCATCATGCTTACAGTTCTTCACATTTTCATGCCTTTGAGTTTTAGAAGTACTTTCATTCATTTTATTCCATTTTTTTCCCCTAGTAACTCAGCCATACATGCTACAGCTCCACTTTACTGGGGGTCATCTGAGTTTTAGAGAACTTAAGTGTCTTCTTTTGTTCACGGTTAAACCATCAGTAACTGGAAGGGAAACAACCCAAATATTCTGGTTCTAAATACAATCACCTTGCCACTTTAAAGTAAATTCTCAAAGCCACACTTCTCCTCTTTTCCCCTCGTTTTTCTAATTCGGATCATCAGACTATTTGTTCCATGTATGCACCTTTTTTACTTCCATATTTGCTTTCCTCTGATCATTAGGTGGGATTAAGTCAAAAGAAAATGCATCCCTAATTGCAGCCCTGTTCTTTAGGAGATATTGCCTTCTGTAGCCCTTTAGAAGCACGAAAGAATAAATATAGTATGAGAGATGGTTAAAAAAGAGATCAAAGATACTCAGTGGGTTTTCTATGGTGATGTAACACCTAGAACTCTCTTCAGGTAACCACATAGCTAATTTCCTCTCTCAAGTCTTCACTCAAGTATCTGGCAGAGCAAGATAATATAAGTAATATATTATCTCCAGTAATATAAGTCACTACCCTCAGTTATTGCCTTTGCTATTTTCTATCAACACTTTTCTGCAAAGACAGAAAATGAAATCTTCTTTACTTTGCTATTTGAATGCCTTTACCTTCTTATTAAGTTAGGGTTCAGGAAAAAAGAAAAAAATAAATCTAATAAGAGCCCTGAAAAAAGTCAGTTGGATAATCTACCCACTGGAAAAGAAATTCTTGAATAGTCCTCCTACTTCAAACTTGTATGGAAAAGCCATAATTGTTCGGTGTGTACAACTATAAACCCTGATATGAATTTTGAAGAGTTCTCCACAAGCAATCTTTTCATCACATCTTCCACTCCAATTATTTAATCGTATAGAATTCAGTGCCTGCCATGTATGAGAATTTGGAGGGCAAAATAAAACAAACATTAAATTATATTTTGAAAGGGAAAATATTTAGTATCAAAGTTTAGCAGCAGAAATGAAGGCTGGGTGTGTTCTTCAAGTCAAACAGAAATACAAGCATGAATGAGGGGTGCAAATATGAATATGAAATGAGAAACAAGAATAAGAGAACTCAATGACTTGCATTCTAATTAGTGGACAATTATATCTGGCTGTGGATATAGCTAGAACTAGTTTCTATTACCAGAGGGAAAAGTTTTTAACTATTTAACTCCGGTTCTAACAAATTACAGAAAACATTGAAGAATCAGCAGAAACTTTATTCAGCCTGTCAGGAAAAGACATAATTGTCCATTAGGACCCTCATGGTCTAACTTCTGGGCAGAGTTATGCAGCTGCTGCCTGGGCCTGGAAGTTGAGACCACAGCAGAGGAAGAGTGTCCTTTCACTTATCCCAGACGCCCCACTCTTGGAATTGACTAACAAAGAATCCAAAGTCTAAAATTCTTTCACGGAAGTAGAAATGTCCTCTTGGGGAGAGGTAAAAAAAATCTATGGTAACAAGAAAGTTTTATTCTTCTTAGGAAAGCCAGGTCTATATCAACTGATCCCAGTCATTTAAAACCAGAAGTAGAGCTGAGGGAAATGGCCAGGAAAGCATGTCTGAGCCAAGCAAGATGGAAAGAACCCGAGCTGCTCACTCGGAGCGTCCCTTGTGTCTGGGTTGGCCCTGCTGCTGCTGCTGTCTGAATTTGAATCACTGTCTAAATTCTGAACTTCTGATATATAGATACTGTGTGTGGGTGAGTGTGGGTGGAGGTGGGTGTGAGTGTGTATAGCCCCATTGCCCTGCCTCCACCTTTCAGAAATGCCAAGGAGAGCAGACTCTAGGCTAGGTCATCTTCTGGCCTTCTCAGCTGATATCTGCTTACCATTGCCTGCTTTCCTATTGGCTTGAAAGTGCTTCCATGCTATTATGGGGATCTCAGGACCATTCATAGCTGGGGACCATGCTAGAAAAAGCAAAGGATGACTTACTTCACTAAAACAGAGAAGGCTTATATTCTCATCTCAAGTACATTATTCACTTGTGCAACCATAGAAACGGATCCTTGAATTTGTCTGGCCAGAGAAGGATGTGAAGATTTTCCAGTGTAAGAAATATTAGGGCTGTCTCGCTCAATGATCATGCTTCTCTTTGGTAAGCAATAGTTTGTGGGGATAGACTTTAGCATGGTAAGTCAGTGTGTCTACCAAGGTTAAGTTTATGTTCAAATCTCTCTCTCATTTGGCAGCAAAATTCTTTCCAAAATCTGACCATAGGTTTCAAAGACAAAAAAAGCAAGATTTATTTGTACAAGGATCCAAATAATAACAATCTAGAAATACTGTCCGTTTCAATTATATCCCCATAGATGACTCTATCCACATTCCTGGAACATAGAAGTGGCCCAAGCCAGCCTTATCCTTCAGCACAGCTTTCATTTTAAATGATAGTACCTTTTATTTTTATTTAACTTGAGAGTTCTTTAAGTTTTCTCATATGCATTATCTCTATATTTTTTTTTTTTAAGAGACAGAGTCTCACTTTATCACCCTCTGTGGAGTGCCGTGGTGTCACACAGCTTACAGCAAGCTCCAACTCCTGGGCTTAGGCGATTCTCTTGCCTCAGCTTCCCGAGTGGCTGGGACTATAGGTGCCCGCCACAACACCTGGCTATTTTTCTGTTTTGCAGTTCAGTGGGGCCGGGTTTAAAGCCACCACCTTCGGCATATGGGGCCAGTGCCCTACTCAATGAGCCACAGGCACCGCCCGCATTATCTCTGTTTTAATAGGTAGGCATGTGAGAACATTTTTCACCATTTTAAAGATAAAGAAAATAAGGAGCATATTAAACAAATTGCCCTAAAATCATAACTATTAGTTGGTATCACTTACATTCAAACCAATATTTGACAAAGTCCAAAATCTGCTTTATAGAAAACTGAGGTACAAATGTACAAAGCTAACTCACAGCAGAGCCCAGCCTAGAAATCATAGTCATCCACACTTAAGGACTCTTTACTAGATAGCAAATCCTCACTGTGTTTCTGTACATGTGAGATTGATGTTTGGGGGCATGTAAGCTTTTGAGTTTCCATAGATGAAAAATAACTTATCGGTCTCATATTTACAGAATTCACTTAGTTAAATTATTGAAGAAATAGGTAACAATAAAGTCCTCAGGTGACATAATGGTGCAATTTTAATGTGATGATCATTAAGATATTTCCCTACCATGGAGAAGAGAAACCTATTAGTTTATCATAGCTTGATGAAAAAATCCTCAAAGGTAATTACATCTTTTTCCATGAAGGTCATTGCTTACAAAGCAATCTTCTTTTATTAAATAGTTTTCCCAAGACTTCGATGTAGAAAAGGAGATACTGTAAGATGATTAAAAATCCTTCTCTTTTTTTCTGTATCTCACCATATTTATAATTTTCTACAGAAATTATTTAAGTGAACAAAACTATATAAAATCAAAGACATAACCTCCAGATGATATTTCATCCACACAAAATAAAATTTCCATGGTAGGCTGGTAAGTATGACAGTAACTTAATTTGTGAAATATTATACTACTATTATACTATATAATTTGTTGTCTCGCTCTCTCTCTCTCTTTCTTTCTTTTCTTTTCTTTTCTTTTTTTTTTACTCCATCACCTGGGTAGAATACCCTGGCATAATCATAACTCACAACCACCTAAGTCTCCTGGGCTCAAGTAATCATCTTGCCTCAGCCTCCCCAGTAGGTGGGACTATAGGCATTTGTCACCATGTCCAGATGGTGTTTCTATTTGTAGTACAGACGGGGTCTCACTTTTTATCTAGATCTCCTGAGCTCAAGCATCCACCTGCCTTGGTCTCTCAGAGTGCTAGGATTATAAGCATGTATATTACACCTTGCTTATGTATTTTGTTTCTATCCCGTCTTCCCCAGATAAAAGTTGCCTAATAAATCCTACTCAAATCCATGGGGCATCCCAGACCTTCTAATTTAGGCAAATTCCACCTTCTTTCTCCTAGTTAGGACCAGTATCTATTATCAATACATAAATGATGTTTCCCAGTGTTGTTGTTGTTGTTGTTTTTTTAATGTTTACTGATATTGTGTTTGTTCCATTTGGGAGAAGAATCCATTAACTTTAGACTTCATTGCCAGTGAAAATATTCCAAGAGATTAAAACTATTTGTGATAAATTATTTTTTAAAGCAGAATAAATAATGATGGAAACCAAATTTCCAAATTACCACAGGGAAAAATGTTTAACAGCTTAACTCTGGTTCTAACATGTTATAGGAAACACGGAAGAATCAGCAAAAACTTTATTTAGCCCAACAGGAAAAAACATTACTATTTGGACTTGTTATATTCAGTGTTAGTTTCCCAACACGTGGACAATTTTTGCTTTATTTCTCAATCCTTAGCAAAGAGATGAGCAGTTGCTTTCATCAAAGGTTGTTTTGCGAAAGGTTATTTTTGTGACCCTGGTAAAACCATTGAAAATGTTTGTTTTCAGAACTGGAAAAGGAAAAAGGCCTTATCAAACTTAGAATATGATTACATTGCTAAATTAAAATTGCAATACAATGTTAAAGCTTTGGAAATTCTTACTGAAATGGAAAAAACAAACAAAAAATAATCCAAAATGTACAGTAAACATAAACTCTTCATAAAGTTAAAAAAAGAAAAAAATCAGCTAACTACATGTTTGTATTAAGCTGTTTTTTTTTTTGTTTTTTTTTAATGTTCCTGGGTTTAGCAGCTTTTAAAAATGTTATGGGAATCTCTTCTGGGGTCCCACTAAGTATATTTGAAATCTATCTATTGACTTAGTTTCTACGCTGAAGTATAAACCACAAACACAGGATCCACTAGAGATGGAAACCATACCTTCACTCCTATTCAGGTCTTATAATAGTTCAAAGGGATTGAGAGAAAGTATTAGTGTGATTGATTCTCAAAATGGATCACAGAGTTAAACGTAAAACATGATGTTCTAAAATTGGGGGGGAAAAATAGAAGGAAATCTTCAGGATCTAGGACTAAGCAAAAAGTTCTTAGCCATGACACCCAATGCATGATCCACAAACTTTAAAAAAAAAGATAAATTAAACTTTGTCAGGTTAAAACTTTTGCTCTGTGAAAGATACTAGTAACAGAAAACGTAAGTTAAAAACTGGAAGGAAATATTTGCACATATCTAATAAATATTTTTGTCATACATCCAACAGATGACTTGTATCTAGAATATAGCACATATTAAGAACTCTCAAAACTCAACAATTAAAATAGAAATAACAATGGAAAAAGGACAAAAAAAAACTGAAAAGGATGCTATACTATTGAGGCTATAAAGATGGCAAATGGACACCTGGAAATACATTCAACATCATTAACCAGGAGAAAAATGTAAATTAAAAACACAATTAGATAACACTACAGGTGTTATCTACAGGTGTTACACTATAGGTGCCTATAGAACACCTCAAATTGTTTTTAAAAAGAAAGAAAATACTGCCGATACCAAGGACTAGAGAGAGGTTATAAAGCAGCTGGAACTCCCATGTATTACTGATAGGAATTCAAAATTGTAGATACACCCTGAAACTCTTCAATATTTACTGAATAAAATGATTAAAAACCTCATGTTCACACCAAAACTTGGGCACAAATAAGTGTAACAGCTTTATCATCAAGTTTCCTTAAAGAGTTGAGTGGATAAAATAACTGTGGTACTATCCAGCCACACCATGGAATACTACTCAGCAACAAACAAGAAGAACTATTGATACATGCAAGTTCATAAAAGAATCTCAAAGTCATTATGCTGAGAGTGAGAAAGAAACTGGTGTCAAAAGATGACATAGTGCAGACAGGTCTCCAGTTTACAATGGCTTGATTTAATGATTTTTCAACTTTATGATGGTATGAGAGTGATTCATGTTTATTTATTTATTTTTTAATTTTAATTTTTTTTTTAAGACAGAGTCTCTCTTTGTCACCCTTGGTAGAGTGCCATGACATCATAGTTCACAGCAACCTCAAACTCTTATATTCAAGCAATTCTCTTGTCTCAATCCCCTGAGTAGCTAGAACTACAGGTGCCCGCCATAATGCCTGGCTATTTTTAGAGATGGGGTCTTGTTCTGCTTAGACTGGTCTCAAATTCGTGAGCTCAGGAAATCCTCCTGCCTCAGCCTCCCAGAGTGCTAGAATTACAGGCATGGGCCACTGAGCCCAGCAAGAGTGATTTACATTTAGTAGAAATTTTACTTCAGTACAATATTCAATAAATTACATGAGATATTCAACACCTTATTATATATAGGCTTTGTGCTAGCTGATTTTGACTAGTTGTAAGCTAATGTGAGTATTCTGAACATGCTCAAGACAGGCTAGGCTAAGCTGTGATGTTCATTAGGTTAGGTATATTAAATGGATTTTTTACTTCCTATATTTACAATTTGTAATGTGTTTATCAAGATGTAACTTTGCTATAAGCTGAGGAGCATCTATCAATGGTGCCATTTCTACAGCATTCTAAAAATAGGTCAACACTATTGTCATTAAGAACTGATCAGTAGTTTCCAGGGATGCAGGAAGGTTTGATTACAAGGAGGCAGCATGGGGAAAAAGTTTATGGTGATATAAAAGTTCTGTGTTCTGATTGTAGTGGTGGTTACACAATTATACACATGCATTAAAATTCATAGAACTGGGCACCAAAAGGAAAAAGTCAATTCTACTCTGTAATAGTTTTGAAAAGTACAATTAAATATAAAAACAATTAACAAAATTTTTGAAAAATTATTTCACTACCATTTCTGCTTCTGAAAGAATTCTCCCATTATTGACAGGTTTTTCTTTCTTGAAAAAGAAAAAAATCTTTTTCTCCAGTATTTTGGGCCTTCTTGTGCTAAACCTGGCTTGTCCTTGTTAATGACAAATCTAGTGATGACAATAAGAATTTCATCAAGTATTCAATCTATGGTAAGCCCTTTTTCTGAACATTTCCTATCCATTACTTTGTTGTATATTCACAGCATTCCTGAGCAAGTAGGTCTCATTGGGATCTCACTGCATAGAGGAGAAAATACAATCAGGGAAAAGTTAGATAATATGCCTGAGATCATTCAGCTAGCAGGTGAATACATATACAATCCAGGCAGTCAGGCCACAGTCTGTGTCTGTGCCCTCAATCATGATACTATACTACTTTTTTTCTAAATTTATCTGGATAAACCTTAAAAATAAGTGGACTCTATTCAAACCACTTGGCTAAACTTTATGTCTCTAAGCTCCTGCAAAGCAGTTATAAACAGAAGATCCAGGGTTTTTTTTCTGCATTTCAACTCCAACTTCTGCTCCTCCTTTTCCCAAAAGTACATTACTAGGGCTCAAACATTTTGACAACTTACTTGAGTACATTCATGTAAATGTATAAAAAATAATGTATTTGAGTAGTGTCTGGATCTACAAGAAAGACTATCTGCCATCTTTCTGTGGCTGCCATAGGTAGGGTTGTAAAGCACTTGATCTGAGGGACAGGCAAATACTTTTTCTTTCTAATCATATTGTTTTGTGAATGAATGACACACATGCACATATGGCCAGAAGTTTGCATAAATGGAACTTGTAATATTTCTCTTTGTTTGGGTAAAAACAAGTGAAGGAAAGCTGCTCAATTTCTGTTCAATTTCTGATAACTCATTATTACCACTGAGTAGAAAACTGAGATAGGACATTTGATATCTAAAGAGAGAACAGCATCTAGAGAGAAACAATTTTTATGAGGAATCATAGAAAAAAATAATTCATTTTAGATACTGAAATTCCATTTCCTAATTTTTTTAGAAGATATCTAAATTATTTTCATATTATCACTATTCAACAGGTAAAACACTGCCATTCTCACCCTTTTTAACAGTCCAAAAATAATAAAAAAGAGCACAAAGAGTAAAATTATTACCAAGAATAAATCTGTCATTCTATCCCAGAAAGAAAAAAATTGATGGGTATGGATTTCCACTCCATGACGTATAGTTTGAGTCCCACCATGGGCCCAGAACAACGAAGCCAAACACCTCATCTGAAATAATAAAGAAGAGCTCAAGCAATGATAGAAATTTTAGCTTCAGGATGTGGTAGTTAACCATAGCAGAAGGAAGGAATAAAAGGAAGCAGCGTCACGTGGATAAACAATAGGAAAAGGAAGGGGATAGATCAGATCGTGGCATCTGAATAACAACCTGGCAAAGCCAAGCAAGTGCATGTCAGAGCAGGCTCTGGAATTGGAGCATCCACGTGGGGGCAACTCCCTCTGCCTTTAAATGGAGAAACAAAAGCACAGCTCCGATACCTTTCATCAACCCGAGTCACTATATGTACATTTCATTGGTATTCATCAAATTAACAAGAGAAATTCCAAGAGGTCTGGTTCCCTCATGTATACTGGACTAAGAAGCGGGGGAGGGGGAGACCTACAGTTTCCACCACCTCAGAAGAAAAGGACAGTAAAGAAACACCTGAGAAAATCACCGCAAGTCACCCCTGCCTGCTGCCTCCTATGGCGACTGTCAGTCTAGCTAGCCAAGATTAGAGATAAGACAGCCTGTTAGGTAAAGGCCCTCTTAAAAAGACAAGAAATTAAAAGTAGAAATAATTTCCTTTGACAGGCATGATTCTAACTGGTTTCTAGCCCAGCAATGTGGCATTGTAGAATAGTTTAAATGGTGGCACTTACTGTGCGAAGCTGAAATATGAAAACGAGCGGCTTACTATAGGAATTTGATGGTGCAATGTTTACTCATCAGGATTATCAAAGAAGGATGGAAAAGTGTCAACTAAATGCTTCCTTTACTAACCACTCCCAACATTTTTTCATTATATCAGAAATACATGAGTACCAACAGGATAATAGGTTCCCATCTCATATTTAGACTTTTGAATTTATATGCGTTTCTTTCCAGTGAACTGACAAGTAATGTTGGCAGAATAAAGAATCCAGTTCCTACTTATCTGTGTCCTTCTATTGTAGACTCTCAAAGAATATTTTTCCAAAAGGCGTGAAGCAGAGAAAGGAATCGTCAGTCCCCTCTGCCCTCTCGCACAGCTCATGTCTATTAAAACCCACTTTGCAGCTGGAGGATTATTTTCTCATGCTGAGATTCATAAACACCACGGGACTCCTCTACTTCCTCTGGATCCACATCAAACCCTAGTGATGCCGTTTTCAGGCTGTAAATGTTTGCCACATAGCATTAGCTACGCAGGGTCGGGAACACCTCCTGCTGCCCACAAAGGCATGGACAAGAAGAAAGGTTCACGCTTGTATTCATAGAGGTCCACAGAATACTCTCAGCTTTTCCAAGCTTTCTTTTCCTTCTCAAATCTACTCTTATTCTATCGAGTTTATATTCTGTCATAAGCCACATAAATAAATGCATGATGAAAGCTGAATTGAAAAAGAAGCCGCCCACACTCGTTCATTACTGGGGATAAATTGGTATATCCTTTTTAAGGACAATTTGGTAACATATCAAAGGCCCCTAAAATATAGCATATTTGAATCAGGTGGTTCTACTTCTAGGAATATAACCTAAGAAAACAGACAACTGAAAAAAAAATGGATGTTTCAGGATATTCACTACAAGCTTATTTATAATAATACAAAACAGAACGCAACCAACTAAATGCCAGCCACCAAGATTAAGAGACTTCTTAAATAAATGATGATGTATTCCTGCAAGGGATATCCTGTTGTCATTTAAGGTACTGGTACAGATCTATTTTCATTGCCTATAAAAATGCTCATAACATGCCATCAAATTTCCTGAAAAGGGTAAAACAGAAATAGTGGCCTATTGCTATTAAAATATGTAATTATATAAAAATATTGTAAGTGCATGGGAAATGCTTAAAAGGGGTAGATGTGTCAAACTACTATGTGTATCAAAAATTATTATTGTGCGTGGCATTCCCTATTTTTTCACTGTTTTTATTTTCTTAATTTTTATAATAAAAATGTTTGTTTTCCATAAAGAGAAAAGTATTTCTGTTTTGAAGAAAAATAGCTGGGGGAAAAAGTAGGAGCCATTGCTTTTTCTCTTTCACTTCCAGACCTCAGATTCACAATGACAGAAGTCCCCTTCTTAGCTGCTGCAACACTAACAGACCATCAAGTTCTGTTACTTCCTGTCAATAAGATGACTCTGGAAAGCCTTTGAAATGGTTAGGCACAAGTCCAAAGGCCAAGTGACTCTGCAGTTGGGGAAAAAAAATCTGGCTTAGTGAATAACTCTTTAGGGGCTTGGATGATTCATGCTTATTCCCAAAGCTGTGGCTGACAGCTGGAGGTATTTAGGTGTGTACAGGGTGTTGTGAGGCGGAGAGCTGCCTGGGCAAATGAAGACCACAGTCAAAGAGCTTTTAAGGATAGCTTGACACAGTGATCCCCTCCAGAGCTCGTGATTTTTCAGCCCTCAAATTCTCCATGTACCTGAAAGAACAGCTTTCTCGCAGGGAAGATCATAGCCTCACGTGTGTCTCACTTATGTCTGGATGCAAGTAATCAGTTTCCCAGGGAATTTCACTTGTCAGTTCTGTGTACCACCAAAAAGGAGGTAGTAATGATGTTTTCTTTGCATCTACATTAGATATGGGCTCATAAGACAGACTAATAATAAAAGTCCTTTCATGCGTCAAAACAAATGAGTGATTGTTTAAAAGTCACTTAATTAAATGTAAAGCTAAAGTAATTTTCTAGCTATTTAACTTGTCTTTTATTCTAATATTGCTTTAGAGACACGTGCAAAATTTTAATCAGGAAAATTAGTAAAATTCCTATTGGAGCAGTTTATTAACTTTCAAGACATTTGAAGGGGCAGAACCAAGAAGGTCACTGTAATCTCTTTTTAAGGATCAAATTCAAACCTGGGGATATCCTGGTTTTCCTTTTTTGATAGTAAATTCCATGAAAAATAAGACTGTTCCAAAAATAATAACTTGGCAGCAATATTTTCTTTCAAAGGTATAAAATTTAATTTATTAAATTAATAAATTTAATTTATTTTTATAGCATTATATGGTTTAAGCTTAAACACCTGTCATTCCTCACAAAACCCACCACAAAACCTCAGGTTATGTGTGAAACATGAAATTGTTGAGACATATGAAACTGTTGATATTAAACTAACATTTCAGCAGAATAAACCTATCTATTTTTAAAATATACTTTAAGAGTTACATAATATAGCCAGAATGACATATGATTAAAATATTATACTTAATACTTCATTCATTTCCTGTCCTTTTAGTAACTTTTTTTTTATCACCTAAAGAATCCAGTCTAGTTCACAGCCTCCATCTCAATGAGGACAGGATATGGCTGCTTCTACAGTTAGGACTATTTCTGCATCCGCTACAAGGGAGAATAATGCCTACTATTATAAGAGAGATGATTTAAAAATGACTTTATACCAACAAATGGCATTTCAAAATCAAGTGCATGTTGCCTAAGAGCAAACAGAACAATGCCTAAGGAATGGGGCACAACATCCACAGTGAAGATCTTACAGCCTCCCTTTACATGAGCCTCCCACTTCACACACACACACATTATGGAGCAAGTGATCTGAGTCTTCACACGATTCACCAGCTACCCTACTGAAGAAGCAGAAAAAATGAGATTGAATTGTTAATCTACTCATCAACAAACGTTCTTTCAAGTTTCTTCTTACTCTGTATATTCAATATAGTAACTATATGACCTGTATTATTGTACCTGTAAGTCACTTCACTGTCCCTATCTGTATTGAGGTTTCAAAATAGCGCACAGACAGTTAACTATATTAAGTAATGTGAAGTAGTGTCATTGGAACCAAAACTAGATAGCAGGCCAGTTTTAGCTTCAACCCTTTAAATCTGACTTTCTAATTTTTTTTCTTTTTTTTTTTTTTTTATTAAATCATAGCTGTGTACATTAATGCAATCAAGGGTACACCATGCTGGTTTCATATACAATTTGAAATATTTTCATCAAACTGGTTAACATAGCCTTCATGGCATTTTCTTAGTTTTTGTGTTCAGACCTTTATATTCTGCATTTAGTAACTTTCACCTGTACCCTTCTAAGATGCACTGTAGGTATGATCCCACCAATTACCCTCCCTCCTCCCATCCTCCCCCACACCTCCCCTCCCTTGCCCCTTTCTCCATATTTTTATGCTATAATTGGGTTATAGCCTTCATATGAAAGCTATAAATTAGTTTCATAGTAGGGTTGAGTACATTGGATACTTTTTCTTCCATTCTTGAGATACTTAGCTAAAAAGAATATGATATTTTTATTTTTTTATTGTTTTACAAAGCACTTAACACTATTCCAACTCGAGATTTTCTTGTGGTTCCATTAGAACCCAGTTTGCAGAGGCTTCAACTTTCTAAGAGCATCGAGGAATCCTGGGCATGGGAGCAGCTGCAGTAGTTACAACTCCTATTTAACATTGGGAACACGCAAGGGCCCCCTGCTCTGTGGCTCAGTATTATTGCTGCCATCACAGGGTGTGCATGGCCACAGCACAGAGACTTCTTTCTTACTATTTCCAGTAACCAATTTGCTGGTGAAACTCTGGGATCTGGCAGACTTCGGTGCAGCCACCCTGGCAAGCAAATGCCACAATGACTGTCCTTCACACCTGTACAAAGCTGTTCCTCTAAGTCTGGCATGAGGGCTCTCATCAAACAGATCAAAGAATAAAAATCTAAACTTCCCACATCAGTTTGCCATTTAAAAAAATCTCAAATTATCACTACCCTAATCCCTATCTTTAGTGGAAATGCAGAAGAAAAGGTACCATTTGCAAAGTGGGGCTCTTATCTTTTTAACATCTGCTTGAATATTTGCCCTTCCTCAAAATCCTCAGTTTCCCATCACACTCAGAATAAAATCCTCGCTATGGCCAAGCATGTTCCTACTCTGGGAGTTTGCTCTTGTTATGTTTACCTCTGCTTCGAGCATTTATGGGGCACTCTCCCACACCTTCATTTTCACATGCTTTTGCTTCCTCACTTTGCTTAAATTTCTCCCCATCAGAAAGACCTTCCATGACTTCTTGATCTAAAATACACCCACTGATTCATCCTCCTTGATTTATTTATGTTTTCTTCCTAGCTTAAACATTGTAAATATGTTGTAACATTGTAAACATTATAAATATTGTAAACATTGTAAACATTGTAAAAATGTAAACATTTATATATGTATAAATGTATATATACATGGTGTGTATAAAGTTCATGCACAATTTACTATGTTAACTATTTTAAATTGCACATGAACTTTATGTCCACCCTGTATATATAAATTATATGTATTTGTCCATAGTGAGGATTTTATTTTGAGTGTAATGGGAAACTGAGGATTTTGAGAAAGGACAAGTAGTCGAGCAGATATTAAAGAGGTAATTGAGCCCCACTTTGTAAATGTTCTTTCCTTCTGAATTAATATATATATATATATAAGTATGTATATAATTTTAATATATATACATATATTATTATATATCTGTGTGTATACGTATATATGTATAGTTTTTATTTCCTGCATTAAAATGTAAAGTCTATGAGTCCAGATGCTTTGTCTCTTTTGTTTATTACCATATCCTCAGTGCCTGGAGCAGGCCTGGTACATAATGAGCACTAACAAATGAACGAACTACCTGTTGCCCATTGTTAGGTGCCTGAATAGTACTTGCTATATTCAGACAAATGTGGCCAGCAGTCCTTATCTCTTCTGAATTTTGTGGCAAATGACAATATTTGTACTATTGTTTGAATGCACTGTGAGTGGGAAGTTAGGAAAAAGATGGTTGAAGTAAGGCTTTATTCACAGCTCACACTGTGACATCCCAATTCAATCTAGTGCTTAGATTTCCAAAATATTTTCCATCATCAAAAGGTGCTATAGACTGACTGTGTCCCCTGATTTCATGTGTTGAAACTTATTCTCCAGTGAGTTGGCATTAGGAGCTGGGGTCTTTGGGATGTGATGAGGTCATGAGAGTGGAGCCCTCACAAGTGGGATTAGTGCCCATATAACAGAGAGACTCCAGAGAGCTGTCTCACCATTTCTGCCATGGAAGGACATAGTAAGAAGAAACTGTCCATGAACCAGGAACCGGGGTGTCCCCAGAACCTGCCCATGCTGGCACCCTGATCTCAGAGGTGCTGCTTCCAGAACTGTGAGGGTAAAGGTCTGCTGTTTATAAGCCACTCTGTTTATTGCATTTTGTTAGACTAGCCCAAACTGGCTAAGACAAAAGGAATCTGAATCTGTTGAGTTTACGAGGAAGGGATAAACTGAGGTTTGGTTCCACCTGACACTAGAATAATCATTAATTAAAGGTCTTTAAGTGAACATTCTAATTGACCAGATACTTCTGTTAACTTCTTAATGTAGAAAATTATTGTAGATTCTTGTGTATCTGCAAAAATAATGACTCAGGAACTGAGGCTCAGAGCTCTGATCTGATTCCCGGTGATCTTAAGCAATGTGTTAGACCACTGTGTGGCTCATTCTCTCACCTGTGAAATGGAAATGGAATGAATGCCCTATAGGACAATGCTAGAATACATGCAATTCAACAAAAATGTTTTTTTTTTTTTTTTTCTCAGACAATGGAGGATGTGGCAAAGACGGCAGGGGCACTCAGGTGAATATTCATAATGATAGCACAATTCTAGAAACACACGATAGGAAATAGTCCATGGGATGTTTCTTTTTTTACTTTACTTTTATGAAGCTATAATAGTTTTATTTCATGTTTCTCTATATAAGTTCCCTTGATTATTATAATTTTTAATTATATGACCTAAATCAGTGATTCTTGATTCAGGATTATTTTGGCCTCCACGGGACATCAGTATTGTCCAGAGACTTTTTATGATTGTCACAGTTGGCAAGGAATACCTGACATCCAGCTGGTAGAAGTCAGGGATATCTTTAAACATCCTACAGTGCACAGGGCAGTACCCACAATAGACAATTATGTTAACCCCAAATGGCAACAGTGTAGAGGAACTGGACTAAATAAATCATGATACTTATGTTCTTGTTGCCTGCACTTTTCCTAAATGTAGAGAGACAAATGAAATTTCAGTTAACTATTGAAATTAGTTTTGTTTAAATGAAACTAAAACATAATTTATATAGTAACAGAAACAAATAATGAATCATGACCAAAAGTCAAACAAGCAAACACAAAAGGCAAAAAGCTCTGTCAAATCTGGATAAATTCTTTCAAGCTGGTTGATGTTGTACACAAAAACAGATGAAACTTTTCTTTCTCAACCAGGTTACAAATGCTTTCTATAAAATTTCCTTTAAACAACACTGTATCATATTATGAAAATCAGCCTAAATATTCTCATGATCCTCATGGCTAGAGATACTTTGTGAAGAAGTATTAATTCCTGAGTTATGCAAACCACACTTTTCCATAGAAATCCAATGGAAATGATTAAGGAGCACATTTTCTGTTTTTCTCCAATATTTACAGCCCTATCATTAGGAAGAATTAAGCTATTTGCAAAGTAGGCTGCATATGTCTCTGACTCCCTTTAGCTAAGCCCAGGATTTCTCAGCAGTCCTTTCAAAACCACCCTACTTGTAGGCATGTGGTTCCTCAAACTTCCTCATTATTGTCCCTGTTATAGTCACACAAGTTCATCTTTGTCAGTCTCAGCTGAAATATGCGAAGGTCTTGCTGATGTGTCTGGTGATTGCTGGCCTTTTGTCTAAATTTATAACGCAGGGCTTTGCAACCTGTCAATCTCCAGACTTAGTACATAGCCTCATTGGCATGTTAGTTTGGGGGGCTTGTTAGTTTCACAAGGCAGATAGGGAATGTTTGTGGGGCTAACAGCCCTACCTTCTAATGCTATAACATGTGCTCCCTTCTCCATAATTATGAAGATTTGACTTTCATTTTGTATGTTTCAAAATTCACAAATATTATACAGAAATCTGCCACTATTTTCTCACTTTTCAAAATAACTTTTCCCCCTGTCCTCTTTCAAGCATAGAATTTTTTAAGTAGGTCTAAATAAGTCATAACTTGATTGTCTTTTCTCCTGGAAAATTCAGATTCTTATAAAAATATAAGTGCATAAGTCAAAACTAAAAACACATTTTTCATCATACAAGACTACTTTTAAAATTTGGATTTAATGTCCTGTTTTTTTCTCTGCACTGTTGCCTTCTGTTTTCTACCTTATTTCTATCTAAACTTTCTAACTTCCTAAGGCTTTTTTTCTTTTTCTTTTTTTACTTCAGGAACTATGGCAATATGACTTTTCCATATGTCACAGACCTTGTCCTATCCCACGTTGAAATGTGTTAAAATGCAATGATGATCAAACTGAGCCCTGTTAACTTAAAAAAACAAACTTTATTGCTGGAATAAAGGTGGAAGAAATAGATAGAGCATATGAGAAGACCAGCACAACACTGAAGAGGGCATATGTATTTAAAAGAGGCTGTTTGGATAACTTGATAAGTATGTTGAAAATAAAAAAAAAGTTAGGATATAAAGATAATTAATTATCCTATCAATGGTAAAAGCATTCTAAGTTACCACTGTCTGCTCATTGACCCTGGAAATTTTCTTTTGATCAAAGGATTCTTAGTGGGCACCTGGGTTGGTCCAAATAATATGGTAAACACAGAAGTCTAGGAATGAATTAGGCATTGTCTCTACCCTCTGGGAGCCTGTTAGCGCACAGAGAGGAGATAAAATAGAAGCACACATTGGGTTCAATATGAGTGAACAGGGTGCAGCCAATACTTCTGGAGAGTTGAAACTACTCCATAGTGGAGACTCAGTAGTGAACTAGTGGGACCCTGGCTCATGTGATGTTACTAAAGTATTACTAAAGAATTCGTTCATCATTTCATACAGTAATATGACAATCTGTAAAATTAGCCCTATGACCTGCTCGTGTTCTTTGATTCATATTCTCCCTTTAGGAAATCCCCAACTCCTTCAACCAAGTCATTTGTTCAAATACGTTCATAGAGGAAATTGTCTCATCTCCTTGTCTCATGATTCCTCAGCTTCTTTGAAGCCTTGAACAAGTTGCATCAGACTTCTCCGTATATTTCCCTCAACTATTAGATTGTGAGAACCTCAAGGTCAAAAACAAGCCTAAAACTAGGAAAACCTCGAATATACTTTAAAGTACAAGAGTAATAAGGGAATGACTCCCCACCACATACCATGGCACATGAACCAGATAGAAGGGCCTCATGCAAATGACAAATGCTAGAAAAGAATGGCTAGGTGGCAATGTGGAGAAATGTACATGAGGTCATTTTATGTATAAAAAATAAAAACTAAATAACACACACATATTAATTATAACGATGGAAAAGTTTATGTACAAAAATTAATCATATTTCTGGGTAAAGTTGCCTGTATTTATAGTGTTTTAATTGCCAGTGAGAAAGAAAGTCACTTACACAATTCTCTTTAATCCTTTTTTTAGTCTTTAAACTAATCTTTTCTTAACCTTTAAAACAATATTTTCTTAAATACATCCTAAAAATGGAGACGAAGCAGAGCTTCTTGAGAGGAACTGCGCTCTGAGGTTTGTATATTAACATCTACTCATCCCATCGTCTCTTCAAATCCATGATTTAAAAAATAAATCCTTTAGAGGTAGATAACTGAGGCATGAAAAGATTATATAATAGATAAAGAAAGAGGAGACTGCCTCACTCTAAAGTCTATATATTTTTTCATCATGCTTATTTTTTAGCAAATTCATCAATTCACCACAATAACATAATTCTATTAATATTTTAACATTCTGATAATTTAAATATTCACTGCCAGGCTAATAAGCTGCTGCAAATAAGTCGTATGCCTTTGGGGAATGTTTCTAGCCTCAGCTTTCCCCTCTGTAAATTGAAGAGCTTGAAGAGGGGGCTAAGGTGCATGTTATGCCTTTATGGTTTAAGCATAGGTCCTAAACTATTACAAAGTATTTATTTCAGAAGCAACTATTTTCATATTGAATGATATAAATTTAATATTCCCCTGAAAATCTACTGTCCCAAATGTCTTGGAGGTAGGATTGTAAAGAATTAAATGGATATAGATATTTATAATATTTTAATTCCTATTAGCAGTCATAATGTGCATACTTGGCTTCTCCCAGCTTATGCTTACATAATATTGCAAAAGCAAATTAAATACAAGTAAAAGTAAGGCCAAATAGCAACGTACTATTTTATTTTCAAATGATTTTGGTATTATACTTCTGAATCATTAAAAATAAAGATTAGGGCTTAGCACCTGTAGCCAGGTGGTTAGGGAGCTGGCCACATACACCAGGGCTGGCGGGTTCAAATCCAGCCTGGACCTGCTAAACAACAATGACAACTGCAAAAAAAAATAGCCAGGCATTGTGGCAGTTGCCTGTAGTCCCGGTTACTTGGGAGACTGAGGCAAGAGAATTGTTTAAGCCCGGACTTTGAGGTTTCAGTGAGCAGTGACACCATGGCACTCTACCAATGGCTACCAAGTGAGACTCTGTCTCAAAAAAATAAATAAATAAATAAAGATTAGTTTTCTTTAGATGAAAATTTTACTAATGGTAATATTTAAAGGATTGACAAGTATTTTTTTTAATAAGTCAGAGTAAGCCACATTTGATTCAGTAGGACTTAGTAAGCACTTTTATGAACTTCGTACATCACACCTTCACATTGTTTGCCATAGTTGGAAATCATCTATGCTAATGTTTACTTAAGATTTTTAGCTACTATTGACTTGGAGTTTTAAATACATTTATTTTAAAAGAAAACTTGATAAATGTAGATTGTTTACCATAGTTATTAAGGTAGAAATAAAGTTCATCACAAATATTTCTTTGTCTTTTTATTCGTCATTATTATCTATGCTTTTTATATAACATAAAGAATGAGGCAATTTGATTTTTCACTTTCTATTTTTTTTTTATTGTTGGGGATTTCTTGAGGGTATAAGGAACCAGATTATACTGATTACATTTGTTAGGTAAAGTTCCTCTTATAATTCTGTCCCGTCCCCAAGAGGGTGTGTTGTACCCAACCGCCACCACCCTCCCTCCATCACAAACTTTTTGTCATGGTTGTTCATGCACTATCTAAAGCCATATCACATTCTAATACCAGTGGTACATCTACAACATAAGCGTTATAGAATCCTGAGAGCAAGTTGCCCCAATGTGATTCATCAATTAAATCACCACAATGCCTCTGCAACATCTTAACCAGCTATGTACTTTACACAGTGGCTTTTTTTTTAGGTTATACAACTAATGATTACTAAGAACAAATAAATCACATATAACCTTAAACATGCCATAGTAACTTTATTTTACCTGACTTATTTAGGGTTCTACTAAACCAAAGGATGAATTCAGAAAGGTATACTCTAAGAATTGACCTTGAGCAAAGTTACAAAGCTAGCAGTTTGCCGAGGAGAACCCTCACCCAGACATGCTTTCTTTTTCACCAACATCACTGTCAATTTCTTATTTCCCCCCACTCTACATTATGTCTCCCTCACTTTCTTGACCTCCTAGGGATCTTTTTGCTTTTCATAACTTTCAGAAAGAGATTTGCAACTCATTCACACTAAGCTAGTAACAGCTTTAAGGCTTATGTCTCACAGGGATTACTGCCTTCAAGAAGGATGAAAGCCAACAGTAGCAAGTTTAGTGAAGTATATTTGGGTTTGAACATTGCAGCTTCTCTCACCAACCCGCCTTACCCACCACCACCATCCCAAGCCACTTAACATCTACATCATATTGAGCAAGTTATATCACTTCTCTAAGCTTGTTTCCTCACTGGCAAAGTGGGGATAATAATATTTCCTTCCTCATGGTCTGTTATGAGACTTTAATCAGTGCTTAACAGGGTGCGAAGTGTGAACTTTATAAACAATAGCTGGTATTATCATTACATAAACAGTTTCCACCAAAGACGAAGGTTGGCCCTACCCCTAAGTAAAATTCAAAACATTCTGCAAACTACAGGTGGATCCCGATTACATTACGCTTTTTAGTGAGTATTTGTTTATACCTAGCTTTGTTATTTGTCAAGATATTGCTGTATTTCCTGAAAAAAAGTGATATGATTAATAGGAATGACTCAAATGGATTGTGGGAATACTAATCAGAATGAAACAGTTTAAATCTATTTTACTCAAATAGCAAAGTACAAAAATGATGTTTATGAACAAAAAATTCATTGTTCCCCCCACCTCCAACCATCCACCACTCCACCCAATAATGGTCTTGAAGTTTGGCTCCAAACTTGTTTTCTATTTCGTTCTACTGTACGGGCTAGATCTATCTTCCAAATTATTTCTATAGGACGTGTAATAACAAAGACTATTGTAACAGACGCATCTGACCTAAAGCTTTGTTTCTATTGTATTTGAATTGCAGTAGTTGAATCCTGAGAACCTGGAAATCTGACAAGAGTTTAGCCGGACAAGTTCCTTGTAAAGGGCTGAAACAAAGCTTGTGATCAGCCAGTAGTATGCATTGTTTCTTGAACATGAAGGTGCTTATTCTGAATCCTTCCAGGGAATTGTGTTCCAGGGTTATCAACAGAGAAAATCATCTGCAACTGTTGTTGTTCAGGGGATTTTCTCCTCTGGGCTGGCTCTTCTGAGAGCACCTGCTGGGTGACTTGGGAGGAAAGGTCATGAGAAAGTAAACAATTTGACAGCCATTTCCTGAGCCATCTGATCTTATCCTTGAAGATGGATCACATTCTCCAGCTGAACCTGTTATAAATAGCAGTGGCAGGGTGGTACCACCCAGACTTTAGTATAGGATTGATAGTTTTGATCTCACCCAAGCTCTCTACCCAGGAGTTGGTTCAGGCCTCAAGCTGTAGTGAATACTGTTGCACACTCCTCACCTCCCTCTCTAGTCTATCTTTCACTTCTTTCAACCAGCAGAAATTCTCTAAACTTGACCTTCTATTATTTGTATTGTAGAAAAGTCAATACATTTTATATTTCAATTGATATAATTTTTAAAATTCCATGCCGCTCCCATTTGATACAGCACCCAATGGTATCACATCTTTGACTATTTGAGACTCACTGGCTAAGGGGTTTTCAACTGGCTTCAAGGATATGATCTTTCCATTCCATACAAGGCCTAAGGACCAAGTTTGTTTAAGAGAACTGTTTCACCTCAGGTTCAACATCAAAGGATCTGGTCATTCAGGATGAAAAGCAAATCCACATGCAGCTTTCTCAGATCACTGCAGTGTCTCTTGTAGTGCGAGTAACTAATAGACATCATAAAGTAATGACCAAGCCCAAAAGAATCAATATAGACCAGAAATTCCTATCTGAATAATTCATGGGTATTACATTCCAGAAAATACAAAAGGATTGCTTTTAAAGTGGTGTTTCCTACTGATTTCATATTAGCATCATGGTTTTCTTTCTTCCTTCAATAATATGCTCTAAGAAAATCTCTAATTTATCTAATAGAAGTATTAAAATTTTGCAAAAATGGGGCAACTATAGCTAAATAGCATTTGACAAGAATTTTTGAACACGTACCATATGTCACACCTCTTTCAGAAGAGCAAAGTGTCTCACTTTCATGTAGATGCAGTCTAGTGGAAAAACACAACTGAGAAAAATTATAAAAAACCAAAATTATAATAAACCTTATTGACAGTATTTTAGAAGCAAAATCAAAGCTGTGTGGTTATAGGTGTCTGAGATTTTAGTGGAAATAGATATAAATTAATTTAAGTGAGTTTCATTTAGATCAAAATTTTATTAGAGTTTTAATAAACCAAATACTTCAGGCCTCAATTTCATCATTGTAAAAATAAGGAGCTAGCTGAAGTCTTAGTTTTCTTCCAGCTCTATCATTTGAAGTCCATTATTATATACGGTCATTCCATACTGTGTAGAACAAAGTGCATTATTGGACAAGAAAGTGTCTGTTATTCTTCTAAAAATTGCACACACACACATGAACCTGTGACAATATATTTTAGTTGCTGGTGAAGATTACATTTGTTCCTATTCCTTCTATAAAGGTTTTGAGGAAGCTCAGGGTGGTTGTCAATAATAAATATATGCTATACACCCACCACATGTGGGGCATTGCAACTGGTGCATGTTCAGAAGATAGTTGCAAGGGGAGCAGAAGATGCTCCTGTGTCTGAGACCTGCCGACCCTGTTGCACCTGAGTCCTGCTCTGCCTGGTAGAACCAAGGAGCCGTGGACAAGGAAGACTCCACCCTCTGACCTTATCAGCTGCCTTCAACCTGTGAGAACGGTTCTTCCCAATCCCATTGTTCAGCACTTCCTGATCCTGCTTGGTCCCTCTGACTCACCAAACATGAAATCATAGCTAAGAAAGCTTCAAAGAGACTATGGAAAGCCTTAGACACACACTGCTTAAATGATAAAATAGTGTCAACATCACATGTCTATAAACAAAATTGTGTTTATTACGACAGCTGTACTGTGTAAAGATCTGCCCCCCAAAGAAAGTCTAAATCCCTTAAGCTGCTTCCTGAGGTCTTCTCAATGTGAACCTACCCATTTCTGCAATTTCCACAAACTTAATGCTCCAACAATAATGAATTCTTCATCCTTATCTGTATGCAGCCAGCTTTTAACTTTTTCCTTTAAATCTTCAGTGTCATATACCTCGTATATCTTCATTTCCCTCCTGCATCGACAAAGCCTTTGTCTACTGTGAAACCCAAATGCAACGCCAAATTCACAGTGAAGACTTTCCTGACAACTCTGGTTGAAGTTAGTCATGTCCTCTCTCTTATGATGTGCTCCCACTTCCTCAGATTTCCTTTTGTGACTCTCTGCTGACATATTTCTTTCTACCACCAGATTTCAAACTCTTCAAGGAAAGTTCTCTGTTTCATTTCTCTCTGGATCCCTAGAATCTTCAGGTCTCTGAGGCTCAAAGTTTGTTTAATAAATGAACATATTCTGGCTTCTTCCTCGAAGCAGAGAAGCCATTAGTAGGGGTGTGTGTAATTGAGAGGAAGGTAGAGAAAATAATGGGGAAGGGGTGAGGTGGACAGCAAGCCTGAGCAGTCACCTCCAGCCAAAGTAGGAAGACGCAGGGAGTCCCCAATCTGTACCAGAGTGGCCAGGAAGCAAATTCTGATTCATGGCTGTTTCAATGTGCTCATGAAAATTGAATAGCATAGAAGGAGTCAAAATGGGTATCTTTATGGAGTCCAAATGGGTGTTTTGTCTCTCCCATAAATATTGGAAGAGGGTAGAATGAGTAATAGAATGATCAGATAAGCTGAGGAGTTGCCCAGATCCACCTGTGAAGACCTAAGTTTTTGAATACGCTACAACTGAAAATCAATTTAAAAAATAAAAAAGCAAAACAGAGCTAAAACATAAGTCTTCTTTATCTCCCTGATCCAGTTCTCAAGTGAGAAAGAATGCAAGGGAAAACAACCAGAATAATTTCCCTCCAACCATGCACGTTCACCTTTTCAGGCTTTTATAGGACTTTATGGGAAAAGGTAAGCAGGAAAAGAAAGTATATCATGAAAATGATTAACTCTGGCTGTTGTAACATATATCCCCTAAATCTCCATGGCTTGACACAGTCAGACTGATTTCTCCCCTGACATCAAGTAACTCCAAGTCAATATCTAGCTAGTAGCACATAACAGATGATAGGAAAGTCTTTATAGGACAGGTCCACAAATGCTGTCAGGTCCTTCCCATTGTCCAGAAGGCAAGAGAAAGGCCCTCTCTGTCATCAAGGGGGCGATTGGCGTGGCTTAGCTTTTTCTAAAATAAGAAGAAACCAGCATACTCTCATAGAGGGAAAGTAAAAAGTCGAGGGAAAAATCAAAATAAAGGGAAAAGTTCAGAAAGCACTTTGAAGAAATTTGCACCCTTTACTACAACCCTCTTATCTGAAGTAATTCTTACCTTAGATTACCACACAGCTGAAGAGTGGAACACATAAATGGAAAAGCTGCATACATACTAAGCACATATACATACATGCTTCATTCTTCAGTTGTGAGAATTATGTGTGTGTATGTGTGTAGTGGAGATAGGGTCCAGGGTATGAAAATGAAAAAAGATATTTAAAAGTACATGCCAAAATATATTTCTACTGGCTGTACGATTTCCTTCCAGCAAACTCAGGTTTCTTGTAATACCCCGAATCTTTGTGCCTTTCACGGACTGCACATACTGCTCCATAAAGACCATTTTATTTTATGGATTTTTGGTTTGGGACACACACTGTTCCTTCTGTCTACTCTAAAAAGAAAAAAATAGTGATTAATTATGACAAGTTTTCGTACCCTCCCTCCACCATCTTCATCTTATCTTCCAGGCAACAGCTATGATTTTTTCAAGACCTAGACAAGTTTTCTCAGCAACTTATTCTGAGCACTTCTTGAATGGCAATCATTTTTTTTTTCTGTGCTTATTCCTCTTTCAAAACCACCTGTTTTCTGAAAACCAACTCTTCTTATGGGCCCAGTGCCTCACAGAACTCCAAGTCTATAAGAGATAGAATGCCATATAAATTATTCACCTAATCAAGCAATGTTTGAATGGAAGGGTGAAGTCCCAATAATTATGCAAGAGAGAAGGAGTAAACCAGGCTATCCCTGGAAACAGAGCCATATGTGCTTTCTAAACAGCTCTGATGAGAGTATATTTCTATTCTATACTATTCTGGCAATCTTTTTTTGTCTGATATTGCTTTATTCTGTATCCGTATTACTTAGAACTGTGCCTGCCATAAAGCCGGTGTGCAATAGCGATTTGTTGAATGCACAAAGGCCTGGAGAAAGCAAAGTATGTGGCTGTGCTGCATGGTTCTAGTCTTGCTCAAGGAGCGAGCCTTGTCCCAAACCATTTCACCAGTCATCCTCTCACTCATCCACACTGTGTTCTTCAGCAGCTCTGCCATCCCACTCCTTTCCATAACTCCACTAAGGCACGAAGCTTCCCCTCCATTGCAGGAAGACACGTGATCCATAAAATAACTCACCTACTCTAGAGACCAAGTGGCTTTGATTGGGAGTTTTGTCAAAACGGTTCAAGTATTGTCAGTACAAGGTCAAATCCGCAGTCAGAGGGCCTGCTTTCAACCTGACCTATCTCCCTCTCCAGTTGTGGCCACCGAGGGAAGTGGCAGGAAAAGAGGGAGACAAGTCCTCTCTGCTCTGTTCTGACTGCTGTCACCCAGGGCAGCTGCCACCAGAGTGGAGGAGGAGGTCAGGAATGTTCAGAGCCGTTACAATCAGAGGAAGAAGGGGAGGCGCTGACTGAGGGGGCTGCAAGGAACTGTGTTGCACTTCACTTAGTCATCATCACCCAAAAGAACTGAGTGTCACATATGAGAGATAGCGTGTTTGGGGGAGCGGGTGAACGTGCCAATGAAAGGGTGTGTCTTAGAGTCTGCTGGAAACGTTGGGGAGGAATTTGGGGAAGCGACTCTAGAATTTGCGAATGGATTACTGCTGAAGTCAAGGTCAGCAATATCCCAGGAACCAGGGCTCCTGGCGCATGCAGGAAACCCCTCCCCCGAAGCGCACATCCTCCTCTTTCCCGGCCGGCTGTGATGCGGAAGCGCAGCCTTCCCCGTCCTAATTAGCGCCCGCGGCTCCTCGAGGGTGGCTCCCGCGCTGAAGTTTCCTCTCCGTGTTGTTTTACGGAGGATTTCACGGGAAAGAACCACAAACGCAGTTCCTTTTCATTTTTGCTGAAGAATGTCAGCAAATTGCAATTGTTCAGAATCAAAATTTCACAAACGTGGCTGCGGAATATTTATGATGCAAAAACAATCACAAAAGGCTCTGCTGTAGCACTTTATTGACACAGCCTTCCTGTCCCCACATCTTGCTTCCTCTCAGGAAAGTGGGACGTGTTGGATGATTTCCCAGCTTCTATTTGCAGAGGAAGTCTACAGGATTTTTACCATCAAGCCCCCCCAAGCAGCACTCACTGAAGTACACCTGCAACAGGGCTGAGCCCCATCTCTTTTGTGTGTTTGCAGCTATCAAAATAAATGAGCCATCTTAGGTGGAAAATTATATCTCTTTTAGAGGAACCTTGTTCTCTACATGTGTACAAGGAGGCTAATGCTCTGACGTTAAGCACAGTGCTTATGACTAGAATTACAATTCAAGCCATTTGCATGCAAACCAATGTCAATAATTAATTCAAAAGAAAGAGCTTCCAAAAGACCTCATGTCCTGGCAGCCTATCTCTGTTCCTGCCCCTTAATTTTAAACATAGTAAATTCTCAAACCCACACAATAAGGAAAAACAAGGAAACTGGCTGCCTCTTCTACCCTGATGTGTCACCAATACAATACTAATAACTCTTTCTGGGTATAAGTCTTCTTTTTCTATCAATCACTTACTCCCCTACCAAACATCTGTCTCAGAAGCCAGCATTGCAGAAAGGAATGATAGCTGTGTCCTCACCCACTTTCCCATGGCCTCAGGTCTTGAAGTTTGGCCCCGGGAGCTTATGACAGCCTCTGCTCAGCCTAAGGCGTAATGTAGGGAGAAAGAGCATGTTATCTGCTCATACGAATGTGTATCTATTATTTGTTATTTATGACCTTGACCTAGAAAGTGGAAATAATTATTTGAAATTCCTTTGATAGAAAAATAGCAAAAAATAACAATTTCATGGGCAAAAAGTCTGTCCCAAGATTCAAGGAGCCCTGGCTCCTCAGGGGCATTCTAATGTGGCTGCTGTTTCAGCCATTCTATCACATCTCCTTGCAGCCTAAAAGGAGAGTGTGTTAGTGCATGCAAGGTCTCTGTCCACAAAGATAGATTGCCCAGTGGGCCAGAACCACCTCCACTTTGGAATGTCCTTGGTCAGGATGGCTGGTTCAGTGAGAATCAAGGATATAGTACATGGTCATTCCTTCCCAGACTTCCAGACACAGTGAAAAGCACCCCAAACCAAAAGCAACCACATCCTGTGGTCTGCCACTCTCCAGGGACTGGTCACTTCCTTTAAAGTGACTCAGTGTTAGGGGATCAAAACACTCAGATGTTTCTAAGTGCCATTTCTAAGTGTCCTTGCACCCTGGTGCCCATCTCCTTCGAATACTTCTAGAATGCTCTAGAATGCTCTAGTAGCATGCTTCCACAGTTGTTTTCAGATTTTTACTCTAAGAATATTCTACCTAGAAAATGACACATATTTTTCTTATGTCAATTTTTACTGTCTGTTCCAAGATCACCTTCCTTCCTGTTCATTTGAAGTCTACCAATACAACATCCCACCAAAAGTCCCCTTTCTTTAAGAAGCAAATCAACACTGGGTTTCCCCCAAATTGCAGAAGTATTATTGCCAGCTGGACCTGCTTGGGAGTGGTCATGTTCTGCTGTTCACTTTTTACATGTATATACTTTGGCATCCAGCTAGATGGGAACTGTCCTTAAGGATCAGCAATTTACCTTGCAGCAATTGGTATTTCCAGCAGAGTCTCACACATAACACATCCTCAATTAATTTATCTTGAATGACTGGAATAATAGAAGCACAGGTGGCTGGCCAGTGAACTTACCTGCAACATTAGTTATAACAATACTGTGGTAATTAGGCATGACCTCTACAAGCTTGTCTCCCTCCTCTCGTATACCTACAGACAGCAGCACCACTGCCTTTTTTCTTTCCTTAACTGTAAGAAGCTAAAGTGCCTTTTGCAAAATACCAATCACTCTACATGTTTCATTAATCCTTTTCCTCCTACTTATACAATGGGGATTTTTATATTGTTCTCTCACTGGCTTTTCTGCTACATGGGACATGGTTGACTGCTTTCTTCTTATAGCTTTCTGCTTTACAGAGACTTATCTCTGTTTTTTCCTTCTATTTTTCTATTCCTTCCTTCTTCAAATCTTGTATGAGTTCTTTCTTGAAACGCCTTCAATGCTGGGTTTCCCCAGGATTCTATAACAAACAACTTCTTATGCTGTGTGGATTCCTTGATAACCATTTCACTCTGGATGCATAAGATGAATCGTTACTACAGAATAATAACAATTACCAATAGTTACAGAGTGTTTTATCTGTAAACTTCCTGTTCTAATTACTGTTGGATGAATTAACCCAAGTAATCCACATGCATAGCATATTTTAAAATAAACACTTTATACATGAAATAATTTTTTTAAAAATCAGACAGATTAAACACTGTGCTCCTGGTCAAAAGGAGTAGACTCAGGATTTTAACCCAGGAATTCTTCCCTGCAGAGCCTGTGCTCAAGTGCAAATTCTGGGTTGCACATAGGGATTTGAAGGTTTTGACAATTGCTGGTACCATGTTCTATCCAGAATTCAACCCAGAAATCATGAACTCATTCTTCATGGTCCTGGCCCCATCATTCTATAACTGCTGATAATTTCATTTGCTGTATATATCTTCAGCCTGTAGTCTCTATTTCCATAGCCCTGTCACCACTCCCTGAATGTAGGCCATCAGTATATTTTGACTAAACTACTGAAATAGCCTTTCCAACTGGTCCCCGTGCTTCCATGCCATCCTGCTTAAACCCACTGTCTCTATGCTGCAACTAGGCATTTTAAATAGAACACAAATCTGGCCAAGTCATTTTCCTGGTTGAGAATTCTTCAATGATTCCTAATCCTCATGATTCAAAGTTCATTTTCTGCATAATGACACACAAAACACTTAACTTTGCTGATCCCTTCAATTTCACCTATTACATAAAATTACTTGTAGTTCCCTGCACATAGGATTTCTGTCCTGTGTTGATGTTGTTCCCTGAACCTATACGATCTGCCTGGCTAATTCCTATGTGCCCTTTAATTCTCATATAAGGCTACATATCCTATCCTTGAATTTACTACCATTGAATTTGTTTAAAGTTTTATTTGTTTGTTTGTTGTTTTTTTGAAACAGAGTCTCACTCTGTAGCTCAGGTTGGAGAGCCATGGTATTAGCCTAGCTCACAGCAACCTCAAATTCCTGGGTTCAAGTGCTCCTCCTGCCTCAGCCTCCTAAGTAACTGGGACTATAAGAACATAGTATAAGAACATACTTGTAGATACCTAATCTGTTTATGTATCTGTCTTTGCCACTAGGTTATTAGTTTCTAATGATAACAACTTTGTCGTATTATTCTTCCAATTTTCACTTCATAGAGTGCCTGATACAATATAGGCACTTAATAAAAATGTTTGTTTTAATGAATATATTAGTGGAAAATGAGTGAATTTATATCATTGCTTTCCTTTGCTGTTAGCCATTTTCCAATAAAGCGTGTACAAGTAAAATGCTCATACAGTCACTGTATGTGCTCATCAGGAGTTGATGATATATGTTAGGATAAGTGGCATATTATAGAAGAATCATAGTGGGTTAGAAACAATAGAAATTTCTTTCCATTCCACATTTGAGAACGCCTCAGGAGGTTATCCAGTACTGGTCTGTCAGTTCCAAGCCATGAGGAATGGTCCCTCCTGTTTTGCTCTTCCTTCATGCATTGCCTCACAGCCCAATATGGCTGCTGAAATTCAGCTATCACACCTGCATTCCAGACAACAGGAAGAAGGAAGAGGAGAGCAAAGGCGTGCCTCTTCCTTTTAAAAATGCTTCCTGGACATCTCACACAACACTTCTACTTCTATCCACACTAGCAACAAGGGCCAATGCAAAATATAGCTTGTTTGTTTATTTGTGGTGCTTTTTAAAATGTGAACAGCCCCCAAATCTGTATTTTCCTTCTAGGGAGAAGAGAGGCAACTCGTTGTTAATGTAGTCAACTAATAGTTCCTGCCACCATGTCCTCTGAATAGCTGGAAAATATAGAAATCTCAAAAACATCATACTAGTGAACAACCAATGGTTCAGCTGAGGGACGAACTGCAGATGATCATTATCTACTCAGTGAACCAGCAAATAAAGCCAAGAGCAAAGACTGAGAGTGAAGCTGTATATCTGGCTTTAGAGATCTGAAGATTGAGAGCAGGAGATTCACTTCACTGAGCCAAGAAAATGTATTGTGATCTTTATGCAATTGTTTACATTCACTGTAACAAAATATCAGCTAAGCAGATTATGTAGGTGTCCTGGTTATAAACACATACATTCCTATGAAGTGTTGGGATGAAGGATAATGAAATTTATTCACATGGTTGACATGTTTGGGTTGGCCCCTTTATTTTAGAGAACAGTGTTTCTCAAACTTACTGAGCATAGGAATTACCTGATACCTTGCTAAGATAGAGACGCTATCACAGTAGCTCACAGGTAAAGTCAAAGGTCAGTAGCTCACAGGTAAAGTCAAAGTTCTCTGGCACTTAGAGCAGAAAGGCTTTGAAAGCCTCCAGTCTCTGGTGAAGTGAGTTCTAAGATGGTAAAGATGTGCAAAAGATTTATGGAAGAGACTGTAGAAAACTGAGGGCAGGGAGCCAGAGAACACGAGGGAGCCAGAAGACCGGGGTAGAAATTTGACCTGGGCAGGAGAGAGGGTCAGAAGAATTTCCCACCACAGCGAGCACAATGGAGAGAGGCTTAAGCCAAAGATGCCCATCAGAGGAAACCTGCATATCACCGGGACTGGCTAGCACCAAGACTCCGGTCATGCTCAGCCATGGGAAGTATCACTTTCAGTCCAAAGGGACAGCAACTGACGGACGCCATTGACCGGCTCTGCTCCCTGAACCAGGAGATCTGAATGGTGCCTGCTTCTGGTTGCCCAATCCATATTTCTGCCTCTGTTAAGTACAGTACACTGGACATAATTCAATGTTTATTTGAGGTCCTTGCAGTATCTGGGAATGTTTATCACAAATAATAATTTTTCAACATAGATGTATGGTGCATGACTTAGACGGTCTTCAATAAATACTCTGTTCTTGATCAACAAGATTGAACATGTAGGAATTAAAGCAATAAAGATTGAATTTGTGCCTGATCCAAGACACACCATGAAAGTTGCTCAGGGAGGAAGTATAAATTATTTCCAACATATAGTTTAGTTATTTGCCTCTTTCTAATAAAAGCTGGTTGCAGCAAATATTACCCAATTTTAGGTTATAGTTAGTTGATGTTTGATTGTAATTAGTTTAACAATTTAAATTCATTTCCTCTAAAAAGACCATCAGAAAAAAATAGTTGGCTAGAAACAAATTAACCATGATGGATTTTATATGTAACTCATCCATATGCACTTTGAACGTGGAATACAATTATGTAATAATTTTGATTCAAAATTAAATCACATAATACACTTTAAGAGAATGAAATTACCAAAGTCCATTTTAATTTGTGTAAACCATCAACAATATCCACATTGGAAATGAAAGGCCTTGGGAGACAAAAACTCAATTGGAACATTACATTTCATTCAGATTCATTTTCAATTTGTTACAGTTCATAAAATTGCAAGTCAAAAAATGACTATTTCTGAATTCACAAAATGTATAAACATTTCGAGAAAAGGAGATTATATACTTTTGTTAATTTCAATTTAAAGTTTTTCTCTTTTTTTTTCCTTATCAGAATCATTTTCATTTTATTTACTAGCATTGTCTAATAACTTGTGTCTTCATTATCATATGAATAGTGATGCAAACTAGTACTCTTTATCTACAAGCAATTGGCAGCAATGATAGAAAAACTATGTACTGCAAAAGCAACTGTTATACTGAGAAAATTATTTTTCAGTTTCCCCTACACACCAACAGAATCAACAATATATTGATTCAGTGCATGACTGTACGTAAAAGCAACTCAGAATCTAAAAGTGATTCTATTATCTCCAACAATCATTCATTCATTCAAAAAAAGTATTATTGAGTCTGCTAAGGACAACTCACCAAGCTAAATTCCGTAAGGAATTCAAGAATAAATTAGGGCCAGCAACATACTTTCAAAATACCTGGGGACATCCCTATATCACTCTCTGTAAGTCTTTGAAATCTTATTCCAAGAAAGCAAAAGTGACTATGATCTCTCTTCTTTGATCAACTCCATATCTGAACTCCTCTCTGTCAAGTACTCTCCAGATTCACAACTCTTATCTCCCTGGCAGTCTTTTACTAAATTCCTTTTCTGATTTCTCCAGGTCAATAAATGTGTGTATTTCCCAAGATCTTTCCACAGGCTCTATTCTTTCTCCATGATTGTATCTTTTCCAAAATCTTAACCAATTCTTTCTAGTGACAACTTCAAAGTCTTCATCTCTAGCCTTAATTAATTTCCATACTCCATGTCAACACTCCATCTAGATATCCCATATCATAAAACCTTAGCAAACTCAAATCCAAAACCAATCTGCAATCAACATAAGTCTTCAACTTTCTCCTTTTTAGTGATACAACTCTTTAACTAGGCAGCCAGAGGGGGGTAACCTCAAAATAATCTTATTAACTCCATTAACTTCTCCCTACCATTCCAATTTAAGTAATAGTTTCCAAATCATGTGAGGTTGCATCTCTTCAGCCTTTCTAGTCTCCCACAGCCTTTCCCAAAGCTACCTTAACTGCTCCCCACCTAGATGACTATTTAGTAAGAACCAAAGTTATCTCTCTGCCTCTATTCTGTGACTCTCCCAAGCCTTTCTAACAACTTTATCCACATTACTGTCCCAGACACAATTCTGGAACGAGATCCTTGATTCTTCAGAACTCTGGACTTCCTTAGACTTCCTTATTAATTACTCTATCATTAATAGAATACTCAGACATATTAGCCATACATATGCTTATCTCCTCTACTAAAATTGAGCTCAGTGAAATCAGCCAGAGTTCCATCCACTCATACTAGGGGCAGTGTGTAAATAGACCATGCATGTAATAAGTGCTTATTGAATTAATTTTCTCTTTAATAATGGCATTTCCCTGTTCAAAAATCTTCAATTATTCTACCCAGAATAATTATTCAATTATTTCTTACCCAGTAAGATAAATATTCTTTAGCTTTACTTGTGATGTTTTCTGCAGTCTCACCTGTTCTAAGCTTCTTCTACCTTGCCCGTGTTTTTCTGTTATACCGTAGGGTCTTGCAAAACTGGAAAACCTGTGTCCTATATGTCCCTGTCCTTCCTCACTCTCCTGTGATATCCTTCTCTTTGGAATATCCATTTCCTTTCCTTTCAATAATTAAACACTACCTAACTAAAAGCTCCCTTCTAATTTAAGAATTCAGTGATTTTTTCTTCTTTAAAGTAATTTTTTTATCTTCTGAAAATTCTCACAGGCCAGTCCTCCATTCGGATGCTGAATATACTTTATCTTAAAAGGTGATTACTTGTGTCTTTATCTTGCCAAGTTGAACATGAACTTCCTGAGTGTCAGGACTATGTACGTAATTCATCGTGTGTCCTTATTGTACTGAGCAGAGAGACTGGATCCTTTAATGCACTTAATTCATGCCATGATGTTGTGGCTAAATAGAGATCCAAATGTCACCCAACCAGATGAAGTACTTGAAAGACTGGTGTCCTCTCTGCCACGAATGAAGAATGGAGAGGGAAGAGGTAAAACATGTTTTGAAAAGAAGTGATGAGGAAGTGCAGTGAAGTTAAAAGGAGACTTTACAGGAGCTATAAACGTGTGATTGAGAAGGATGAAGACAATGGCAAAATATAGGATGGAATGGACCAGTGGAATTTCTCTGTTGAAAATCTGGAGGAAGTTGGAGACAAATTCTAAAAAGGTATATATATATATGTACACACATATATATACACATATGTGTGTGTGTATATATATAGCAGAAGAGCATTTGGAAAGTAAGGAGTGGCAAGGTCATTTCATATCTCAAATAAAGAGCATTTGTATGACAGGAGGATTTAAATGGTTTAAAAGAACAATGAAAACTGAGAAGCAGATAAAACCATTTTATGGCTCCACACAGGGCACAGGTAGAGGGGTTATTCTATATGTAAGAGATAAGAAAAGTTTTCCCTATTTAGACACCCTGCTAAGCAAAACTTAGACCCATAAGTAGGCCTTTCATAGAGTAGAATCCGGAAGACTGGCAGAAGGCTGGGTGGCCAGAGGGAAAAAGGGAGAAGCCTGCTCTAAACAGACCTGGAGGACAGAGGAAACATGACTTAGTCTTGAGAACTTGGAAGCTGAGAATCAAAACGGAGCGAGCAAGCAGCTGGCAGGAATGATACAGTGCAGGCCCTGAACAGGTGCTCTCCGGCACTGGACGGAAGGAAGCGCAAACAGCCCGGACAGGCTGCGTGGAGGCGAGGCCCAGCCCTCCAGCTTCAGACAGTGCTCTGGGGCGGGACCCTCAGCCTCACCACCTCCTTCACACTTACAAACCAACTCTTTATCTCTGCCACGCTTTGAGTTCCAATACCATGCTTTGGGCTCCCATCTGGATTTGTCCACCAAGACATTCTGCCAACACATTCTGGATCTACTCAGTCCGTCCAAAACCATTTCTCCATGTCTGTCTCTAATTCAGGCCTTTGCCTGGCCTCACTGTTTTCATTACTACCACTCTTTTTCTGGTCACATAATCTCCAAAACCTTTGACCTTCTTTCACTGTGGTGGGCTGAAAATGCCACCAAAGATATCCATGCCCTAACATCTGGAATCTTTGAATGATACTTTATAAGACAGTAAGGGGCTCTTTGCAGATGTGATTAAGAAGTTGAGATGGGGCTTGGCGCCTGTGGCTCAATGGGCTATGGCGCCAGCCACGTACACCTGAGCTGCCAGGTTCGAATTCAACCCGGGCCTGCCAAACAACAATGTTGGCTACAACCAAAAAATGGCCGGGCGTTGTGGCGGGCGCCTGTGGTCCCAGCTACTTGGGAGGCAGAGGCAGGAGACTCACTTGAGCACAGGAATTGGAGGTTGCTATGAGCTGTGATGCCACAGCCCTCTATCCAGGGTGACAGCTAGAGGCTTTGTCTCAAAAAAAAAAAAAAAAAAGATACTGGATTAAG